>KN890701.1:0-13493 GCA_000934455.1 Apostichopus parvimensis
ACACGCCACCCTAGCTGAAGAAAGAAATCATATGTGGTATTTATACTCCAAAGTAAACATTCACAAAGGTTGTAAGAGGTCAGCCTCCAAAGTGTTTCATTTTTGTTTTGTTTTTCTCCCTGAAAACACTGACAAACTCAATTTGTTAATTGTCAAGTCCAGAAACCGGAAGGAAGAAAAAACTATTGTCACAATTTTGTCTACAGTTCCACTCCCCCACACACACCCCCTCCCTCCCCCCAAATGAAGGTTAAGTAGTGATTATTAACCAAGGAACTTGACCCAAATTCAACATTTTGTCACCAAGACACTTTTCCAATTTAACTATGTTAATCACACATAAAAGCCATACTTCAGTGTTTTCAATTTTTTGCCACTTTTACTCCATACATTTTGAATTAAATTTGATTAGTCAAATAGCTAACGACCTACATCCTAATGGGATGTTAGTACCATACATCGTAAAACCTTCTTTTTAATACCAAACTGAACTCAAAAACCTCCTATAAAGTACGGTTAATTAAAGGAAAGCCAACTAGTACGATCAGACAATCAAACCATATTTTCAACGTAAGCAGACCAGCTGATATGGGCACCGGTGATATTATCCTTCAAACATGACATGTGCTGCTCATAAATTTGGCAGCATCCCAACACACTAAAACAGTAAAACCTAATTCAAACACATAGGACAATAAAGTCACTGCCAATTTTTTTCCTTTTCTCTTCTCCCCTTCTTGGAGCAAAGCCACATACCACACATGCACGCACACCCTTAATTCTGCCATGAATTATGTTTTTTGAAATTCATTTGGTAAAAGGAGCTTCCCGGGGCAAGAGTCAATTGGGGAGAATAACGAGATTGACGTAAATGACCTTGATCTGTGAGAGAGATTGATGGTGATGATGACGACAAGAATGTGATATTTGTTAGATGCACACAACAAACATTCTATTTTTGTCCTTTAGAGTGAGTACATATCTGTCATGGATACAAGAGCTGAGTAAATGATATGTTCATCCATTAACAGATAGCTGGTAGCTGCAACCAGGGTTGACACATGGAATGAACACACGGTTGGGGGGGGGGCCTTGGGGGAAGATGTAACATTATTAATGACCTATTAGTTTGGATCTAATCTCAGCTAGTTATAATCTCGACATATCTCAAGATATTAACAAAATGACCAAGTTAGGTCAACGATAAAACTGTAAAAAGACAGTCTAACCTTAAAACAATTCATAAATCAAGTGAGCCACTTCTTAAAAATTAGCCACCTTTTAGTTTAAATGGCACTTTCAGGAAAACATTCTCTTCCCAGGAAACTTAAATATGCGTTTGAAGTCTTGATGTGACAAACTATTTCAACTTACCATCGCAGGATCGTCCGTCTTGGTTTAGATTAAACCCTTCTGGACATTCACATTGGACCCTGCCCCTGTTGTCCGTTCTACATGTATAGGCGCAACCTCCGTTGTTTCTTCTGCATAGGTTGGTCCGTTGGTCATCTGCAACTACCAAAATTTTGGTTGGGGAAAATAGTTTTTCGATTGTATTGTTACTATTCTTATGGATCGCTGCAAAACACACTGATGATTTCTCAGACAGATGGTCGAACCTGTACTTTATGTAGAGTACTTTCAAAGATACAGGAGACCACAAAATAACTCACTGGTTTTATATATTTTTTCAACTCGCATGTTCTCTGCAATACAGTTCATATAGCTAATTATGAGGATATGAATTATCACTGCCACAGTTATTGACTGTCATAGGAACAACTCTTTACAGTTTTGAGTTAGTTAATGATAGCACGTATTTTGCCTCATAATCTTCCTGAACACAAAATGTTGGCAATTTCAATATCTTCAAATAACTAAGCTATTTGCAGGCAAAGATATTTAATATTAAAGATGTTAATTTCTGTATCTCAGTATTATTTATCATCTCTGTAGTTACATATTAACACACATATAAATATTATCACAGCATGCCTTTTCCCATGATATTCAGTGTTGATATCTACTACCATCCCGCCCGCTTTTCCATGGGAAAATGTGCCACACATGTGTGTCATGAATAATGTGCAATGATTCCCCCATCCCCCTACCCTCCACACAGATTCGGACAAACTTGCAGCAAGGTGACCCCTCTCATATATACATATGGTATTCATACAACTGCTGATCATACTAGTTTTAATATCATTCAAATAATAATTAGCCGATATATGAGTTTTATAATGTCCACAATATCATATTTATAAAATTGTGTTTGGTTACAGTTTTTTTAAAACCTTCTTATTTTTCCTTGTCTTAATTTCAGAATTACTCACCTTCTGTGATATATTGCACAAGAAACCCCCTCTCCACGACCGAACCATCGGTCACGAATCGAAGTGTCATGGTGTTGGAGTGTGACACTATCATTCCAGGTGTGTCATTTCCACAGAATAGTCCAATCAAGTTGGAATCTGGAAGAAAATATTCAAGCCAGGGAGATAAAAACAGTTTTACATTGTCTGCGAAAAGTGCTGAAAAGTAAAAACAACTGTCACTCATTGTCCATCCACCTCAAGAGTACCTAATATCAAACATGAATTTTTTTTTACTCTAGTAATTAACATCCTCAAGATCTTGGAATAATTTGGAAGGTCTTTTGCAAATAATTTTAGCAAATATTTTGGGGAAGATACTTTGTGTTCTTTGATGTTTTCTCACACACTGACAGAAATGTCCGACTAATTTTAGCCAAAGAATGTTTAATTGAGCAATAAACCAATACAATATATTTTTTTAATGGTGGTTTATATGCAGGGGGAGGGGTGGGAGTGGTGGGGGGCTTACCTAAACACTGGGGGGTATATCAATGTAACCTGTCACTATCCTGTGTTATTTAATGTTGGACTTTTACAATCTTGTCATACGTGTCTTTGACTTCATTCAACAGTGTTTTATTTGTTGGCTTGCAGTTGCCTCGATCCTTGAGAGAGTTGTCATAACAATTACGTCTCCAAGGAGGGTAAAACATATTTGACAAGTTGAAGGAGATACAAGTGCAACAAGGATTGTTTAACATTAAAAGCTGACAGATCTTTTAAGGGAGTAACTAAATGGTCGTGACTAAATAGGCCAGGAACGAGCTTCATCCTTGAGTGAGCTGGCGGTGTGTCTACTAGTATAAACTTGGCAATCTGGAACAGGGATGCTGACTATTCAACAACAGAGTTAAACATAATTAACACAAAGATCAGGGGTGAAAGAGCAAAGTAAAGAGAAGCCCCAGGGTAAAAACAATCAAAGTAAGTTTGATGAAATTCTTCCTGTACTTCTTCCAACACCTTTAATGTCCAACAAACAAATGTAGACACCCTCTACCCCCACACTGCACCACCCCACCCTGTACCAACCCCCCCCCCCATACATACAAACACACCTCTTGTATTTTATACCAACCTTCCTGTTTCTTATTGCACACTATTTGGCCCATCCATTTACTAAATTATATATTTGTTTATGTTTGTTTGTGACATTGACCATACAAGTAATTTGTGCTTTCAATATGAAGAGGAGACATCACACTTTAAATGGTCCACAGTGGCCTCGGTACAAGAAAGGGTGATAAAAAATGTGTAAATACAAATAATTCCATGGTGTATATTGTTGCATAATCAGACAATATTGGTTAAATCTTATAATTGGTTGAAATGACCACTCACTGGGGGGTCATCAGCTGTATACATTTTGGGAGTTGTGATTAGTTAGACCCACAGGAAATTCCCCTATGATGTATCTTCAAGCCAGGTTACATACAGATAATGATATTAGGGACTGTGACATAGGCTTCAGATTTGAGGGTGTGGGTTGGTATTGGTGGGGGGGGGGGGAACCATGACCGTTGAAAACCACTGCTGACAATAATTGGGGGGGCTGATGTCCCCCCTCCCCTGGTGGCTGACGAATCCGATAATACTTACTGCTGTTGCGTCCGTCTCGTATTTCCAAGTAATCGTAATCGCAGTTTGTTCTGGTATCTCCGTTTTCCAACCAAAAGTCGACAAAGACCAGCTTGACCCTCTTCCTATTGCCTACTTGTATTTTGTAGACACAGTCTAGGTTGGTGTTGTACTTAGACGGGTAGTTTGGGGACATGATCTCTCCAGACGGTCCGTAGAACGTCCTCGAACAACCTGGGAAAATAGTAAAAATAAAGACGGCTGACACATGTATTACCATCACCTTGATCTACCATACACAGAGAGGTGTAAAACTCACCAAGTTTTCACTAGGGTAGCAACACTTCCCTCCTCCACGCTACTCTCCCCTCCTTCCCCCCCCCCCCCATGACACCCCCTCACTCAAACACACACTCTCCAGATGTATGCACCAGGCTAAAGAGAATAAAGTAATACTCATGTTTTAAAACCTACATGACACCTACGTGACACCCCTACATAACACCTACATGACACACCTGCACAACACCTGCATGACACACCTACATGACACACCTACACGACACCCCTACACGACACCTACATGACACACCTACATGACACACCTATGTGACACCCCTACATGACACATACATGACAGCTACAAGACAGCATGTTCCTCCAGGGCAAAGTAAATGAAGAGGCAAAATCTAGGAAGGATTTACAAAACAAAACTCAGAGCAAAACTAATAGAAGTTACAAACTCTTCAGGATTGGAAATATATATTTTTTATCAATTATTTCATTTTTTTTTCACATCACAAAACTGCTCAAATTAGTAGTATTTTACATATAAACATATATTGTAAAAGCAACAAACTTGACAAATCCATGAAAACAGGATATATATCATTAACTCTGAAGGATAGAAAAGTAAGTAAAGAAAACCTTCATTCAAAACGACACTGCAGAACAGGTATTTCTTTTTCTGATATTGAAAAGTATGATTTTTAAAATTTCAGGTATTATACTGTTGTTACTCTTTGCAGTATCCATATGTATCTCAAATTAGATTATTCCATTTCACCTTTCTTACGTGAATATTCAAAGACCGTTTCCATGGAAGACATGTACAAAATTGGGGTCCTTACACTATGATTGGAGCAGAATACATCCATGAAAATAATAAGCATTTTTGGAGAGGGTGATTTGTCCTGAAAGATTCATGACTATTTGCTCTATTATTAGTCTCAGGTCATAAGTATCATCGTTACTTGTCACGGAAGCACATGTGAAGTCAAATTTGAAAAAAAAAACAAAAACACAAAAATCTATTCTCTTTTTGGCCCATCTGCAAGCCATGCTGAAAGGAGGGTTTGCATGACAAAGTTACTTTAACAGATTTATAGCTCTTCATAACAGAGAACACTTTTATATTTGAAAGATGTTTTCTGTAAATATGTATCGGCAACCAAGGAAACATGGAGGTATGACATCCCAACCAATTCTCTTCAAACCCCCCCCCCCCCCCCACACACACCCTCAACACCTTACCCAAATGTAGCTTCCATATTTTTCATGCTGTTGCAAACTTCTTCTTCCCTTAGTAAAATCCAAGACTTTCCTTTAGCATAGAGAGGAGTTAAATCTTCATGACAATATAGAAAAGTCCTAATATTTGGATTTTTGCTTCACTTGGTCCATTTAAAGGCTAACCTAATAAAAGTTTTGGAAATCCAATACACTAATTCCATGGACACTGTTATGTGGCAATGCTCAACACAGACAGTTGCATAGATACATACATGTGCCCAGTTAATAACACCTCTCCACTCAAGGAGTATATCACTTGATGTAACCGGCTAACAGAGAACAAAAACTCTATTTTCCCACTTTGTTAATTTACAGAATTTAATCTTTCCGAATTATCGACATCTGGAATGTTTTGATGACAGCATGTTACCTTGGCGACAAAAGAGTAAAGTAAGGACGCCACTTTGCATCACCTGTTTATTGAGCTACCAAAAGATCGTCATCTTGAAATCTAAGTGTCAAAACCGTGTATTTATTACCAAAACCATGTATTTATTACCAACGCAAAGTCACTTTACAAGGAACGAATACTGTATGGATGTCACCTATGCAACAATATGTTATGTAAGTTTAATTCATTAGAGAAACTAAGTTTCATATGTCAAGATCTGAGTATCAGTAGCAACATGCTGTTCTCATCACTTAATTGACAATGTATACATGTCATGAAGTTCCCACTACATACTTTAAGTTGTAATGTCTTTTCCATTTTCAGTTTAACAAGTTTGTGAAACCTGAGTGTTAAAGTAGCAAGGCATACTTTCAATGGAGTTTCATTTGACAACAAGTAATAGGTCTACTATAAGGGTGCCATATGTTATCAATTGTTAAATATCATTTGAGTAACTCAAAATCTCATTACCTGAAATCTGATTCACATAGCTAAATTGCATCTGTAAGGTCAGTAAACTAATGATGCCACTATGTGCCACTTATTATAATATTTTCAGCAGCTGGGTTTATAACACGCTATCTAAGGTTACTTGAAAGTGTAAATTAAAGTACGGATGTCACTGAGTGCCACTTGTTATAATGTATTCAGCAGCTGGATGTTTTTACCATCTAAGGTTACTTGACAAAGTAAATTATAAGTACGGATGTCACTGAGTGCCACTTGTTATAATGTATTCAGCAGCCTGGATGTTTTTGCCATCTAAGGTTACTTGGCAATGTAAATTAAAAGTACGGATGTCACTGAGTGCCACTTGTTATCATGTATTCAGCAGCCTGGGTCAGGTGACTTGACAATGTAAGTTATAGTAAGGATGCCACTGACGTAGAGCTTGTTCATAATGTATTTAGCAGCTGGGTTATGTTTGCCATGTCTCACCTCTCACTAGTACACAAATACATGAGCATAAACCTTATTATGACACTATTGTCACACAAAGGAATGCTGAATAAGTTAAGAATGCCTGTTCCTGATTGATGGCAAATATCAACATTTATAGGGTACGAGTTCCTAGAAACGTTTCTATACTGATCAACACACTAGCAGCTTGCTTTGAAAGATTTAAGACACCTGTTTAGGGCAATGGTACGAGATTTGCAAAATTTCAGAACTGAAAATGCAGTCCGCCAGCTGTCTGTTTATAATATTTACTTTTTCTCCCATTAAGGATTATCCAAACATGAATTCATCCAATTAGGAGAACCGAAAACTGGGGCAAGCCGAACATACCATCCCGAATGAAATTGTTTCCATTTGTTTAGATAAATCTGGCTCCAATAAATGTCATCACTGGAGAGCTTTAAAAATAATAACAAACAGTTTTAAAAATAGTTTCCTTTCGTACAAAACTGGTACCTGGATTTGCTACAATTAAACCAGATTTTTAAATCCCGACTTTAAATCCTTTACTTCACCAACACAAGTGCAATTATCCAACCTTTGCTCTCTTGGTTATGACTAATGTTAAAAGAAGAAATATTTGCTATTGAAATTACTGTACCTTGGCTGGTGTTGCCTTTTATAAACAAAAAACAAAAATGAAAATATGGCCAATGCAAGGGGTCAACATGAGGAATCACACGGTTCAAAGTTCAGCTTTTCAGTTCTTTGTAATTACATTTTTTGCTGGCAATCAGTAATTGTGAATCGCTGCAGTTCATACTCAACAATCACATTTGTTCATTGTAATCTCAAAATTAAATTTCCATTCCGCTGATATTCGCATATTAAATTTTGCAAGAATTCCTGATCATTTCCGTTCCCCCCGGTGAGAGAGCCCATTGGATTGGTCACATATACTTTAAAAGAAAGAATAAAAGTTCAGAAGGTTTTTTTTTTTGGTTCACCCCATGAGAAAACAGATTTAAAAAATCTTTGCTCACAAGTTACACCACAAGGAACAGCCATCACTAACTTAATTTGCACTTTACAGTGACTGCCCATGATCAGGGGTGGATCCAAGATATTTTAGAAGGAAAGGGGATGTAAAAATGGGTGTATACACCCCCCAACAAATTCCCAACTTTTGGTGATAAACTTTGCACTCAAAATGTGGCCGATGGAATTATCTTGGCGATCCACTAATCCTCCAGAATCAAGTCTCTCAAAGCTGCCCTTCAGTATCTGAAACCACAGCCTCAATCACGACAACGATGACCATTAAAAATGGTCATGATCGTGATCTTGGACATGACATGAGAGACCTGCCGAGGATAGGGGGTAAAGGTTGGGGAGGGGGGTCAGGGAGGGGGCTTACCAGTGCTGTAGTTGACGCTGAAGCCGAGTCTTTCGATGGTCATATCCGATATGAATTTCATGAAAATTGATTGGCTGCTGGAAGTGAGCGGGCCCGGCTGATTCATTCCACAGTACTTCCCTATCAACGGACTGTTGGCATTCCTACCGTCGTAGATCTCCAAATAGTCGTAACTGTATCGATGGATAAAAAAAGACAAATCCTTAAAAAATTGAGAGAAATTTCACTTTCCTTTTGTTTTAACAATTCTGAAATGTTTCAACTTTGGGAATAGGAGAGATGCAGTGAATACAAAATATTTACAACAGTGTGAAGATGTAGGTTGATACAAGGACAGACAGAACATGGACTCGGGTGGGTGAATGCCAATGATGAGTGACACTGTAATGAGTGACACTGTGATGAGTGACACTGTGATGACACAGTGATGATTGACAATGATGAATAATGGGTGACAACACAGTACGTGGGGAATCAAAGCTAGTGAGGCCCATAGAGTAATATTAGCTTATTGAATCATTCTGAGTGACTGACTCATTGTGAGCCACTCATGGTGAGTGACCCTGAGCCCTTCCAGTCCACATTGGAGTGACCCCCATTTGGGGTGAATTCCAGTCCCTATATTAAACACACAGTGGTGGCCCAATTTCATTTTTAATCAATCCTTTTTAGGTCAAAGCCAGTGAGCAATCATTGTAAGCATTAAATGCGCTACAAATTGATGCCATGATGTGTGACCAGCACCATCAGGGTGCACGACAGACCCATTGTGAGTTTCTCCTTGTGAGCAGTTATTAGTTACCTACAGGGCCCACTCGGTGACTCCCTACACTTGCATGAAATCAAAGTGGATTATATTTGCAAAGGTTTTGCTGGCTGGATAAAAAGGTAATTTGAGATTTTGTCAGCTTAATTGAATAAATATTATACTCACTGGCATCCTGGAGACTCCTCCAATTCAAACGTATTAAACAACAGAGTGATGTGGTTGGTGTATTCTGTCGTGATCAGCCATTCGCAGTTGACGTCACTAGGGTACTTTCCAGGGTGGTTTGGCGACTGTACCTTCCCCTCTCCTGCGTATAGGACCTCACCGCACCTCAGCGCACCACCGGTGACCCCTTCTATAAATAGACATGCTGCGATGCTGATGAACAGAAAGACACGACAGGTTTTCTGGATATTATCACAAATAACAACAGTTTTGCGACGTAATTGACAACAAAGAAAACGAGGAGCTGACAAAAAGAATTTTGCGAAACAATTTTGGAGTCAATGTCCAAAGAAGACTATCCATCTAGCCTAAATTATCTTGAATTAATATAGTCAACATCTTCAACATGCAACAACTTAAAAATTGATACCGATATAGCTTATCAATTTTTCTGTTGTGATCATTTTAAATTTATAGTTACATCTTGGAAGCAGGGTAGACAAAGCTTTCATAAAGCTTACTTTTACTTGAAAGTACATTGTCATGGATATCCATAATGACAGTATTAACCAGGAACCTATCCTGATGTAATACAACGACATATTTATGTTGCAAACTTAATTTCTTAAGTAAAGGTTGGTTCAGACAATTAATGTATTACGTACTGTATTTTGCTTCGATGGCCGCAAATAGTAAATAATAAGTGGGTTAAGTCCTTAAATGAAGAACAATGGCAGCGTTTACATGTCTTTTGAGATAAACAGATGTTTGTGATGAGCAACTACCTCAATCGGATGAGAAAAGTCTCATTTTGTGTGTTAGGTATATATACACCCTGGTGCAAAGTAAGGTCAACACACGCTCACATGTAATCCACATATACGTATTAATGTCTTAAGAAAGATTACTTCAGCTTCCACATCTTTTTCGTTTTATAATACTTCCATGATATTGTCAATTGTCAGGAATTAGGTAAATATCAGCATCCACATTTTGACAAGCACTACCAGCTCTACCAAGAACAATAAAGCTGCAGTAACGAATGCAGAAGAGCAAATATATATTATAGCAATACATCTCCTCTGTGATGTCACTATTTCCACTTGCTCAAGTATTCCATGTATAGCAAATGGAGAACCAAATGGTATCTCAAACTAAGTAACATTATTCTGAGCTGCTTGAGGGGCTTGTTTGAGGGGCTTGTGTGGGGGGCTTGTGTGAGGGGCTTGTGTGAGGGGCTTGTGTGAGGGGCTTGTGTGAGGGGCTAGTGTGAGGGGCTAGTGTGAGGGGCTTGTGTGAGGGGCTTGTTTGAGGGGCTTGTGTGAGAGTTTTTATGAGGGGCTTGTATGAGGGGCTTGTGTGAGGGGCTTGTGTGAGGGGCTTGTGTGACGGGCTTGCCCAATAAATCTCTGTCATATGATAGGGTTAATTATGATGAATTGATTTGCTTCTCCTTAAAATTTATGTTAAAAAGGGTCTCTGAATTAAATAAAGAACACAACCACCTATAGATGCTGTCTGTTACATTTAATAGATCGATGCAGGGAAAAAAATGCCATGTTGAAAATTTGAAATTTTACGCACTCTGAATCTTTGTTTAAATTAATCTTACTTTGTTTCAAAGTTGGCTCAGTGAGGGGAAAAAAGGGCGAAAAAAAGGGGAAACGAGGAAGAAAAAAGAAACAAAGAAGGAAGGAATTATAAATCTTTTGGCTGAAATTCAAATATTTCAATTTCCCCGATAGATGAATTTGAACAAAACTATTTTCGTATCCTGTCCATATTACAGGAGTTGACGATGCCACCCAAGAGATAGCTCCTACATTTCCTGAGTCATACGATTTTTAATTCCCCTTGACAGCTCGCAGACACTCGCAGACTCCGAATAATAGTTATGTTATGAACGGGGTATGACTTTGCACAAACACGCCTCTAGGTATGATAGATGAGATATCATTAGAAAGCCATTACATACCACAATATGCTTATCAGGGGTCATTCTTGATATATCCTGATGGGCATCAAATTAGAAGGAATAATAATAATCATAATAAAAAAGTACTAAAAAGGTGATCCCCTGGGTGAAGAGATTACTACTAGAAGGTGATTAGAAAGAGCACAGGTGTACTGAACAGCTGACAGGGGTCAGAAGGTATTTCTTACTTTTCTTGTTTTTCAGCAAGCATAGCTTGAGGGGAGAGGTCAAGAGGTCAATCTCTTTGCTGATTAAAGACTTCCTGACATAGTCTGCTTGTTGTTCTTTTCTTAAGTACATCACCAGTATATCACCTCCCATCCCCCCAGAATCTGTCACTACCCCAGTTCATTAAAACCCATCTCCCAGACTCTGTCACTACCCCAGTACATCACCACCCACCCCCCAGACTCTGTTACTCTCCCAGTACATCACCACCCTTCCTCCAGACTCTGTTACTACCCCAGTACATCACCACCCATCTTTAGACTCTGTTACTGTCCCAGTACATCACCACCGAACCCCAGACTATGTCACTACCCCAGTATATCACCACCCATCCCCAGACTCTGTCACTGTCCCAGTACATCACCACCCATCCCCCAGACCCTGTCACTGTCCCAGTACATCACCACTCAACCCCCAGACTCTGTCACTACCCCAGTACATCACCACTCAACCCCCAGACTCTGTCACTACCCCAGTTTATCACCACCCATCCCCCAAACGCTGTCACTGTCCCAGTACATCACCACCCATCCCCCCAGACTCTGTCACTATCCCAGTACACCACCACCCATCTTCCCCCTCCCCCCCCCACTCCCAGATTCTGTCACTGCCCCAGTATGTAATTGAATATATGTGCTTAAGGACGCTCTTAAAATCAAGGTAGCTGCTGCGCCATGTTCAAAGAGCAGGCCAACCCTGAGATTGCTGGACTCACTCTGTCACATATCCTTACCTGCATTCACGATTTGTCAACATGGCACCCCATGCCAAATAGCAGGGAAGCTATGATTAGACTGTCAAAAAGACAGGAAATTGATTTGTTTTTGAGCAATCCTCAATAACAAAGATCCAGGCAGTAGGTAATCGATATTTGGCGAAACAATGTTTCAAATTAACCAAATAGAAAGAGGTATAAGAAGTTACTGCAGGTGTCTTGAAACTGAATATTACAAACTGTGATCGAGAAATGGTATGCTGCTATGTGGCATACATGAAATAAATAGAGCTAACAGAAACACAAGCATGAACACCAGTATAGGACACATGCTGACATTAGGGTTGCGTAGAGTTCCCAGTATTGACTCCACCGTGCCTTCAAAAAAACTGTCAGGAAAAGATGAAAAGTAGGCCTTGTTTCTTAGAGGCGCTGAACCTTCCAGTCATTCCCAAACATTAAATCATGTCTCAATGAAGGAGGGTAAAATATTTCTTGGTGACACTTTGAAGATGAGTGTTGACATTTGAACACAAGGAACCATTATTTGGAGTTTTCTGACATATTTGGGACAATCATGGTGAACTTAGTTGTCTATCATATAAACTAGAGTTATTTGACTCAATGCATAAATGGTCGAAGAAGAGAAGAAAGTCTCTCACCATTTCTTTGTACTACGATGGAATGCCTTTCACAAGCTTTGTTGTTCTTCTGCCCATTACTAGGCCCTCTTCTTTCCTAACACACATTCCCCCCTCCCTCACCCCTTGGCACACAGACTCGATCACACAAGTCCCCTCTTTTACTATGATGGAACCTATATCGAATCAAATATGTTTTGTTTTGACTACTATATCAAATGTGCAATGTCTAACAGACATGCAAAATGAATTGTAAATCTACCACCTTCTCCTCCCCACACCCCCATCCCTAAATTTGCATTAAGCTCTTTCAATACCACTGAAGCTAGTTTTTTTTTTAAGCTGTCGCAAACTATAGCCCCCAATGCCACAAACTGCTACAAAAAAAAATATATTAGACACAGTCCAGTTGTTTTGGACTAGACTAAAGACTTTGTTGATGGAATTTGGTTTTTCACTTCATACCTTGATAAAATTGCATTGATTGTACTGGCCACAAGTTGTCATCCACAATAAAACTGTAAACAATCAGATAATTTGAATTCTAGCTCGTGGAAACAAACTGTGAACAAGTCACTGCAAAAACAAAATGGGCCTAAATTTATAACCAGGTCAAACCAACTTCACAACAACAATATTTAGAGGCTTTTATTAAAATCTTTGTCTCCTTCCACCTGTAAAAAGTTGTTTACTAGTCAAGTGTTAGTTCCATTTGTGTATTTCATTGTTGAATCATAGAGAAGGCTTGTAATTATCTATATATG
>KN890701.1:14473-34911 GCA_000934455.1 Apostichopus parvimensis
ACGACAGAATCATATGACTCACTGGATTATGGCCTAGTTTTGTTACTCAGAGATGAGGTTAACCTATTACAACAACATGCCAGTCAGAACTTTATATTCTGACAAATATAATCCAATGTCATAAATTTCCAATTTTCTCAGTCAGGACACTTATAAAAATCTTTGTTTTTCTTCTTCAATAGATATTCAGCCACAAATTCAGCCGCAAGTTGAAGTACTTTCAACTATTGTATTTATGGCCATGGTGACAGATCCACCCGTTTAGCATTTAACTTTTCAATAGCCTACTATATTTTACATGCCAATTAAATGCTGTTAAATGCTGTCTGAATTGTCCTGTATAACACACTTATCCTTCTAATAAGAGTCACTTAGTGGAGCAAGTTGTTATGAATTGAATGGGTGTGAATGAACTTATGGACACACTATTAAATATAATCCGCCTCTATTATATCCCATTTTATCAGCACTGAAGCCCTTTAACAACTCAACTACAATTGTCCTTCACCTTTTGAGAGAATTACACCATTCTGTTACTTATAAATAGCAAACAGATTTGTTGAAACAATGGTACAGTGGCATGCTGTGCTCAATTCAATTGCTCCTGTAGAGAACTTAGAGTGATAAACTGTGGCAAGGTGATAACAAAGTCAAACAACCCATCTATGTTTGGCCTACTGGTTGTAGCGCTATGTTATAAATACAGGTAGTTCTGTGCCATGCCAAAATAACATTGTCCTCCTTTAATACGATCTCCTTTAAAATGGTTATGAAAATCAAGTTTATAGCGAAGGGCAGAAAGTATCTTAAACCCAATATAGTTCCCAAATTTTTGTTGTCAACTTCTGCACCCATACGCTAAAAATGTTAAAAACAATGTGCAATCTCTTACACAATCTTGATTAAGATGCTGTATCAAAAAAGTAGAACGGTGCGTTGGCCGTCCGTGGCCCGTATATGCTCCCCCTGTTTGCCTACAGCTTTCTGGGCGTCACACTGTTTACCAAAACTTCCAAGAACAGAGCTGTCATGAACTTATCACCCCACACCTTTTTTCTTTCCCTTGCTTATCTTCAAGAAGCCTGTTTACATGTCACGCTGTAGTGAACAAGTCACTCAAACTCGTTCCCAGTCCTAATATTTACAAAGGCTTAGTATATACTGAATTAGATAAGATGTTGTAAGTGTTTCACTTTTAGACAAAACCAAAGAATCAAGTCTATTTATTTTGAGGTGTGTCGATCTAGCCCTATAGTTAGTATTTCAAAAGTTTTCTCCCTCTTGGCACCCAAAACTTGCAATTTTTACTCAAAAATTGGTCACACCTTATCAATTCTTTTCAAATACCTTCTGTAAATTACTGCACAATGAAAAACCATGATGTCAGCAGGCCCAGTACGACCCTCTTTCAATATACAGAAATGGCAAAGAGCCACATGAAAAGGTTTTCATGTCTTCAACTCCACACTGTATTTTACCTCCAAAAATGGAAGTATAGTTTTACCTTGGAACAATTTCCTCTATATAAATAGAACATCCTTCTGATAAAAGACCAATGGCATCTGTAATTCCTTTGAGTTTTGTCCAGCTTCCGTAACTACGGAACGGTAACCACGTAGTTATGATAGTGGGATATCGGAATTGTTTTTAGTCAATATTGACCAAACCTTGATAATTTCATAAAGTTTGCATGACCTTGACAAATTGGAATTCGGGGAAAATGTATCGTCCGTGTTTGGAATGGAAGCCATACACTTGATCCTGACACTGCAGTTAAAGGTAAACACCCCCAACAGAAAAATATTCTTCATATTTGCATAAAAATGTGAGAGGTGATTATAGTTCCTGCCTCCCCCCCCCTCCCTCTTTCAAATCTGGTCTGTGGAATACAATACATCCCCCACCCAATTCCTCTCTCCCCCCCCCCACTCCGGCTCCTCAAAAGACAAAAAGAAAATGCCCAAATTGACCAATGGTTCATTACATCTTTATAAACAATGGAAGAGTAACTTACAAAGTGCAGATTGCCTTCTGGAATGTCTTCTCGTTGACTGCCATCCCCCTCCGATATTATTGTCGATGACACAATTGGGAATAAAGAAACGGGTAATTTGGATCCTGGAGGAAATGAAAAACCATAACAAGAGTGAGTAGAGATCTGCAGACCAGGAAATGGAAACAGTAGTTCAAGAGTGGGTAGAGACCTAGATCAGTGGATATGAGCTGCAGACCGACTAATAACGGTCCATGCAAATGAGTTTCTTCCTGTCGGTTGTCATGCTATGATGTTAGAGATGGAGAGTAAGACATTAATTCACAGTGCTCAAATATTCATTTTTTGTTGGCAACATTACATTACACGTGTAGTACATCCATGTCTCGTGGGCATCGGAGATTCAACGATTCATTTCCTGTTTAGGTCGAGTCGGGTCTTTGTGGATTATTTCCACGACTTTTGGATTCGACGACTCGACTATGAGGAAAGTTGACAAACTTTGTTTGATGACTCGACGTGTGAAAGTTAGTATTCAAGCCACGACTTGATATAACACTAGTGGACTTATAGCCATGACTGGAATAACACTAGTGGACGTATAGCCATGACTGGATATAACACTAGTGGACTTATAGCCATGACTGGATAAAACACTAGTGGACTTATAGCCATGACTGGATATAACACTAGTGGACATATAGCTATGACTGGATATAACACTAGTGGACATAAAGCCATGACTGGATATAACACTAGTGGACATTATAGCCATGACTGGATAAAACACTAGTGGACATATAGCCATGACTGGATATAACACTAGTGGACATATAGCTATGACTGGATATAACACTAGTGGACATAAAGCCATGACTGGATATAACACTAGTGGACATATAGCCATGACTGGATATAACACTAGTGGACATGTAGCCATGACTGGATATAACACTAGTGGACATATAGCAATCACTGGATATAACACTTGTGGACTTATAGCCATGAATGGATATAACACCAATGGACATATATAGCCATGACTGGATATAACACTAGTGGACATATAGCTATGACTGGATATAACACTAGTGGACATATAGCCATGACTGGATATAACACTAGTGGACTTATAGCCACGACTGGATATAATACTAGTGGACATATAGCCATGACTGGATATAACACTAGTGGACATGTAGCCATGACTGGATATAACACAAGTGGACATATAGCCATGACTGGATATAACACTAGTGGACATGTAGCCATGACTGGATATAACACTAGTGGACATGTAGCCATGACTGGATATAATACTAGTGGACACATAGCTACGACTGAATATAATACTAGTGGACATATAGCCATGACTGGATATAACACTAGTGGACATATAGCCAACTTTATCCGCTTGAAATACATGGCTGTTTCTTAATTATAGTTCATTTCACTAATGCATTGGTCACAGAGAGGGCTATGAGGTATCGTTTGCCATGACACACACATAGCTGTGTTCACTAGCACTTTTCCTACGGTGGGAATGGGCAACTCCATTCAACCTCAATACAATTAGTACAATATTTACCATTTCTGTCACCCAAATATTATGATCTGAACACAGATTAATAAAATTACTCTAGTGTCTTTATCTATTGATGAAGTACTAAACAACAAAGCAGGAATTATCTGTTTTCGGCATCTCTTCTTTTATCTACATTATCTTTGCTTCCACACATGATCACCTACTGCCAGCCTAGTGTCTGTCTAGAAGGGGTGCCTCCGATATAGTCATTGCAAACTGAAGCGTAAAACCGCTGCGTTTATCCTTTCATGCAACGTAGCAACATGCTGTTACATTTGCAACAAACACCTGTATGAATAATCCTTACTAGAACCAAGATGTGGTTGGTTATGATAAAAGCTCTTAATCCACATATTCATAGTGTGTATTCTGTCTACTGCAAAATGTGTAACAGAAAATACAATTTTTCAGGAGGAGATGGACAAGGTCACAAATTTCAATATTTTGTCTTATTTTCTAAGAGAATTGTGCAAGTAAAAATTTCTTAGCTTGACATTTTCCTCTCATGAAAGTGGTATGTGACACCCATAACTCAAATTCCCATGGCACAATTGAAAGCGTCATTTTCTTATTGAACTTTGATAAATTTTTCCCATTTCTAGAAGAGCAAGGCTTCATTTCCTGCAATGATGGAGACAAAGTGAAAACTCCCGCAGCTAGAATTGTCTTGGATCCGGTCGCTGAGGGTGCACAGTGTTAAAAGATTACCAGGGCATACTAGACATGGTAGAATGAGGTGCTAAGGTTGTGGGGAGACAGGTAAGCGAGGAGCGAAGTAAATAAAGTGAAAACTCCTGCAGCTAGAATTGTCTTGGATCGAGTCTGCTATAATCATTCAGTTAGTCATATTAACATTCATACTTAGGAAATTACAAAGGGTGTTAGGGAACTTGTCTCCATTTGTTCCATTGTGATTTTAAACTCATGGACTAGACTTGCAATGGATAGAGAAACTTGGAAAAATCATGAAGAGGGCTACATCCAACAGTGGATGAACACAGCCTGGTGATTGATTGATTTTAAACAATGGTCAATACGTTTCGTGAAATTTACTAAAAATCGGCAACCAATCACAGAAAGCTACTTTAACCACGTTGGACCTGAGGCTGGGGGGGTTGGGAGTGGGTACATACTCTCATGGGGGCCATAATATTGGTACTATACACATGTTACAGCTAACCTTCTCCATATTATTATTAAATTAAGTGTGAAATTAGTTCTGTTCAAAAACTTTAAACGAATGTATAGAATGATTAACACATGTGTATGCTACAAGCAACATTTCTTTACAACATGTGACATCTATTTTTGCAATCAAAAGGTGTTTGAACTCGGTTTATATCTTGTGGTTTTTTGAAACTTGGTCAATATCATCAAACTCATATGATTGAAGAAAAGATGTGTTTTTCTTACCTTTATTTTCTTTCTCGTATTTCTTTGTATAACGAGTTGAAAAAGAAACGGATTTCTGCTTATTTAATTTCCTACCAAAATTCTAGTCAGCTGTTTTGCATCAAGTTTTCCTCAAAGAAATCAGTGGCTGTTCTTGCCATGAGCACAGTGCACGAACCAATACTTGTATTTTCGACACAAAAGGAGATAGATTGCTCTTCCAAAATCTCTTTACTATTTACCTCCCTGTCTCAATCCTTTGCTTTTTATTAGCATCTGTTTTGGTTTCGATATCAAAAGAACTATCATTTCTGCAGCTTTGGCTCGCAATGGCACAAAAGAATTGCACAAAAGATGTCCCTATCGATCCTGCTGTTTCAAAAGGAACACTTTTGACCAAGTGATCACTTTCACCAAACTAAAAAACACACCCCCCAAAAAAAAAACAAAGTTAAAGAAACAAAACCTTGATACAGAAAAAAAAAAAAAAACCTTGATAAAGAACCATTAGCTACTGAGAACAAATATTTTCCTTCCTAACAGAAAAACGATAGAGAGATAGAGAGAGTGAGAACACCGCTTCCTCTTCCCAAATCCTTGAAAAGTTGTGAACAAAAAAAATGTTAAAAGCCTTAGTACTAGGCAGCTTTTTATTACCTTTTAACATCAAAACAGAAGGAGCTGTAGCTATTGTAGTACCAAGTACAAATGATGGTAGCATGTAACTGTTCACTGTTGGTTACCCCCTTTGTTCACCATGTTCTAAAACTCATGTGAAGAGGTGTCCCTTCTAAATATACTAGCTTAAAGAAATCCCCTGTGTTTGTTGATCACTTAGTGGAGTTGCTGTTGATGAACACTTGTAGTATTTGTCACCTATTTATCATAACTGTTTACATACACTACAGTGAACAAACTGTGATAATCAGAAGGGTCAGAGGTTAGGCTGGGAAGTGTTGGTTAGAATGGTGGTGTTGTAACATGCCAACTGAGTAGACAATAGAAACGAGAGGAACTGGGAAATTTTATTCGAAAAAGAAAGATAAACATACGGTGAGAGATACTGAGCATCCTATTGTTGATGGACATAAAGGGGACCATGGCTCAGCACATTCCACTGACTATAGTCCCAACCCTTTGTTCCTTCTCTCATGGTGACAAGTTTACTCATCACATCACAATTGTCTTTGCCCTTGAGGGGTCAGGTACACCCCCCCTCCCCTGTAAAAGGAGATCGAGATTGGGGGGGTCTGATCCTGAGTATGTGAGTGTACACACTACGATCATGATCGCCTTTGCAGGGTTCTTTCCTCCTTTCATTCTCAAATGTGAAGTAATTGTAGCCTAAGCCAATTTCTTTGAAATATTCTATCATCTTCAGAGGAACATCACACTATATATTCAAATGATATATGTGGGCTTGTAATTAGGTGTTTAAAATAAACAAAATTTTGATGAGCGCAACACTCTACGTCATAGTATGCACATATTTCAAAAGTTTCCCCAGATTTATCAAAACTTCAAATGTGTATATCTTGGACGAGAAAACCTTTCGAAAAATTTCAACAGATGTTGAATGAGATCATCACACAGGACAAATGTACGTAGACATTTAAAGATGTACTTTTGAAAACTAAGACGCTTTGCAAAATCAAAATTAAGTTTGACAAAAAACCAAAAAGAAACACAATTTTTAAACAAGGTTTATATTTGATTGATACTACTCTCCCCCCACTCTTTCCTCCTTATCGGATGATCGATAGTTTTCTAAATACCCTCTGGGGGGATAAATGATAGGTCTTCCGATTTTCTAAAAGTATTTTGGTCATAATGGGTCATCACAGCACCATGTTGCGTAGTAATTCTGACACACAGAACCGCAGACTGCCACCGTGCAAGAGAGATCCCATTGGTTTTTATTTGTATTGCATTAGCACCCAACAGAGCCAGGCTTAATATCAAAATATCAACCTTCCTCGGCACAATGAAGCTCGGCCAACCAAAAAAAAAAAAGGAAAAATAACGCTCTATCTTCCGGCAGTAGGAACTAACTTTGTCACATGCGATGATCATAAAAGCCCCAATGTTTTTGTGATTGACGTTTATTTTGGGGAAGTAGAATGATCGGGCAGGTGATTGTGGTTGAGGTAACAGCTGAAGCAGGAATTCTAAAAATGGTTGGATAAAGATCAAATACCAAGAGAAGAAAAAAACGACAGGGTTAACTCCGTTGGTGCCAGTTTAAAACAGCATTATGTCAGACGATAAAAAATTTTCCATCTTCTTATTTATGTCTGTTGAATTTGTCTCTTTGCAAAGGCTCAAGGGAAATCATGAACAGTTAAAGATATAGCATAAATAGTGGAGTTAATATATAAGGTGGGGGGGGAACAAATACATATATAATAATATATAATAAAATAAAAATAAAATAATATATTCCAAGTTGGAGCCAAAATTGATATATGTATTTAAAACTATAACCGGGATGGGGGGGGGGGGGAGGGTTAGGTGAGCTAAGAGCAGCTTTTTGGTTTGTTTTTTGAACTTTCTACAAAATGTGTCAACATTTATTTTAAGGCTACTTGTCATCCTTTAAAGTCACATTAGCTCTACAATATTGCAGTCGCAATATCTGCAAAACAAAGTGCGGTGATTTCAGATGGTTTATGCAACAGCTTTCTCTTCACCTTTATTAAGTTATTCCTGTCCCATCCATGTATAGGTAGACCTGTATGCAATGTGCATGCCATTCAAGGTACAGACAAAGGATTCCAGGAAACTCTACGCTGCATTTTTGTGCCCAACTTATTTTGGAGACTTTTGTTTCATCTATTTTTACCCTAAAATTCAATGGTGTCCACAACCCACAAACGAACCCCTAACATAGGTTCTAATTGACCTTTCACCTTGAGCCGATGGGGGGGGGGAGGGAGGGGGAGCATGTACTTATTTTGAAACCAGCATGGTACCATGAGAATCTCAAATACACCATGTGGTGAGAATGGTATGTTACCATTTTCTGCTTGTAACAACCACGTATTGAGCACAATGATTGAGAATTGTGACGGTGATTTTGCCAAAAATCATCGAAATATGGCTGCACTGCTCTTTGAGAGTGAATATGCTGCACACTTACAATATATTTTTAATCATCTAAGTTTTTAAAACATTTCTTGAGAATGAAAGAAATTATTTTCATACCTCATCCCTGACTTGCCCCCCCCCCAACCACCCCCACCTGCTCATTCACCAAACCATTGATTGTAAAAGCAATATTTGCCCGATGACATCTTAAAGTTGCGCAGTTGGTGATTAATGAGTTACAGTCGTATCCATAACTATTCCCCACCATTACAGGAACTCGAGCTGTTCTTTTGATGGCATGTACACATATCACAGCTCTTCAAGGGTCAGGTCAAGAAAAACAAAAACAAACAGGACCTAGTTTCATCTGAAGAGACTGTGACCCTGAATAGCACTAAGGAATATGGTTTGTCTGTTTTCAACGAATAACTTGATTGCCTTCATATCTAACTGATCAAATTAGGCAAAAAGCGTTGCCAAAATGTATGGAAAACAAACTAAATTCTAGTGGATGGGACAAAACACTTTTTCTGTGGTACTAAACGGTTTGCAACTCTCTTCTCCCCTATCAGTGACATGGTAAAGCCACATTTCATTTGGTCGGACTGAGGTGTATTCGATAATTTGTGATGAATATTACATCGTATGGCCAGAATATCACAAAGAATCATAATTAACCCAACACAAAAGTATGTACAACATACATACACAACAGTTTGAAACAGGGGGAGGGAAGAGCAAACTGAGAGCAACATTGGCCGGGGAGGGAGGGGGGTAAACAGAATGCAGGTAGTCCAGGCTGCTACCAGGAGCATCAGGGCAAGTGTGGAGCCTCCATGCCCCCTCCCCAATCCCCTTTGTGATTCCACAGGTTCAATACTGTCAAATGCTAAGTATCATCAATTATAGTGACAAATTAAAAACAAAAACAGTCTCTACGGAATAGAAGAGAGAGCGAGAGAGAAATATTGTGGCTAAACATTCACGACCATTCCAATTTTCTTCTAAGACAGGGGTTGAACTACAAGGGTATTTAAGTTTGCGTGATAACCTCCTTTTCAGGTACAGGCCTTTTAATATATATATAGACAAGTCATATCAGGCAATATTAATAAACTTAAAACTTTACCTAGGGTAGATGGATGGCTGCCAAAACTCAAACAGGAACCGATTCCTTCTTTGCCAACTGGAGAATTTCCTTTAGATCTAGGGAGAGAATTTTAATAAAGTAATCATCATTACACAAGTCCATGAAGACTTGACAAACTGATCATTTTTGGTGTATTGTATGTTATTTATTGTGCCATTACGGCAAGGTCATGTAAATAATGACACCAATAACTGGGTACCATTCCTTATAATTAAGACATCTATGATACCTATATATGTCAAAGGTCATATTATATATAGCATCTCCTGATTGGTTGCCATTCCTACTTCTAGCAGAACAAATAGGACAAAATCTGGGAGAAACCCCTTCTTTCAAAATTTACAACCAAAGCTGATTTGTGACAACAGAAAAGCCTCCAAAAAACCTTGTTTGAAGTTCAGAGTGGTATATAGGTTCCAATTCGGAAAGTTAAGTGGGAGATTAACCTGGAAGTATTGGGGTCAAACGGGATGTTAAAAGGTTATAACAAGGGATCATTCTATTGAACAATATAGGAAATAGACAAAGATTGCCATTACAGAGAAAGTAAGAGACCTGTGGGAAGGTGCATAAGGAATTCATCAAATAGCTAAGCACAAATCCCCATACAAACATCCCTCCCTGCCCCCCCCCCCATCGTAAAATAAATAAACAAAACAAAATAAAAACAGTGACAAGTTGACAATAAAGGGAAAAAACAGATATAATGTCCACTTGTTTTTTTTTATACGTTTAAATTGAAATGTCAGAATGTAAACACTAACCGACTACAAAAATAAAATATGAATATCAACCTCCCAAACAAATTCCACAAGAGTAAAAACACATAACAGCTGCATGTTTTTACACATTTCTTCCTTCCATAAATTCTGAAACAATCACCCAGGAGATTTTGCATCACAGATAGATTTTATATCAGACCCTTGTGATCATGTTTGAATGTGTGGCAGCTAAGGAAACTAACATGGAAACATTGCAAGTTCTACTTCACATTTTATTTTTGGGATGTTGCAAATTATGAGAAAGCTAACAGAATTTTTATATTCAGCAGTCAATCAAAGACACCATATCATACCAATATCAAGAACGGGTTACATTTCATTACCACCACTAACAAAATCTCAATATCATTATCCTTATGCATCACCATCTCCACCACCATGGATCACCATGGAACGTCATAATAACCAGTGTCATTCATCCTCATCACCATCACCACAATCAGCACCATTCCACATCCATACCAGAATGGATGATCACCATCATCATCACCATCACCACCATCATCACCATCACCACCATCATCATCATCATCACCATGACCATCATCATCATCATCTCCAGTGTCATGCATCCGCACCATCATCATCATCATCATCACCATGGCTCATCACCACCACCACTACCGACACCACCATGAATCACTACCTCCCTGGATCAGCATCATCACAATCACCAGTGCCATGCATCCTCTCACCTTCATCATCAGTAACAGCAGCATGGATCACCCACCTATGTGGATCATCAAAATCATCAGTGCCATACAGCCTCACCATCAGTAGTACCATGGTTCACCATCACCACCATCATTCATGGTAAGTCAACAACAAACTAACCCCTCCACAAACCTTGACCTTTTCATCAACTAAGATCTTAAAATGTCTTCCCCCCCCCCTAACCTATAATAAACCAGGCTGTTATAAACAAATCAAACTTGACCTGTGGCCTCTATAAAGTTTCTGTAACCCACAAAGGACCAGTGCCCAATGGTTGCAAAATTTGATTAGAGCCCAATAAAAGTTTTTTCCTTTTTTCTTTTGCTCCAAATTTAATGGTGCTAAAAGTAAGGTTTCCCACCCCCCCCCCCCTTTTCAAACACCTCACATTTCAAAGGTAAGTTCCTCCTCATATTTACAGGACCAAAATGACATCGGCTTTGGAGAGTAGGGTATTATTACATCATTTTATAGCTTAAAGAAGAAGAAATGGAAGAAAGCAAGAGCATTTCTAATATTCAGAAAAGTATTTGCATATGTAAAGAGCAGAGATATGAAATTTAAGCAATCAAGTTGACAGCCAAAAGAGCAAAAGTGGTTAATTTTAGGATACTTTCTTTCGTAGAAATACAACAAAATAGTCATCAAATATTTATTAAGCCAAAAAAATATATACACTTACCAAACAGTTGCAATGTCAAAGTCAGTAATTCCTCTTGAGTGTAACATCCAACTTCACCGATGTCAAAAACAGATTTCCTTTCCCCTGCCTGGCTGTTCCGACTCTTCCAATCCTGTCAACCGAAGAAATCGAATGTTAATTTATTAATTCTCAAACAATTACAAAAGGTCACGCAATTCCAATTGCAGCTTGAATATTTCCTGCTGTATAGTTGACGACCGACCTACTGGCCCAAACCAACCTCGCTGAACAATCCTCTCTTGAACTGGTTGGTAGGCTAAATTCCTCAGATCAGGCAAGCGCACACACGAGAAACTAACAATGACAAGCCAAAAAAAAAAATAGATCCCAAAGAAAATGCTTGACATAACAATGGGTAACAGTCATGCTGGTGAATAAACAGGTTCTGCTTGGCCAGAAGCCAGTGAGGGCTTTCCCCTATGACAAGAAGTGGCCAAACAGGAGAAGCTAATAACAAACAGGGAGTCACATGATAAGGCCAAAACAAAGGCAAGAGGCAGTAAAAAAAAAACGAAGAATAAAAACCCCACGGCTTGGGCAGTTTGCCAGGGACTTACCGGTATGCTACAGTAGTTAATGCATTTATAATAACAGCTTAATATTTCCATAAACAAGTGAACAGTGATGAAAAATAGTCAATGCACGTTACCATGGCAACAGAGTTACAGCCGGTGATAAATAACATTGGCTTGGTATTCATCATTGTTTATAGCCATACCACATTTAGAGTTCTTCAGTTATTAAAAGAAAAAAAATTAAATAAAATACCCATGAAGAGAAGTTGAGAACAAAGAAAAGAAAAAGGGGAAAAAATTTGTTGTGAAGGCTACCGAAAGTCCAGAGTTTATGTCAAATGAGATCTTTTTGGATCCATGAATTTTCAGTCAGTTAAAGGGATTACACATATTGAAAGTGAGGGGGTGCTGTCAATATCATATTGCCATTTACATCCCTCTGTTGAACAATCACCTGACCACTGTCAATTTCATTTGCAACGTTTGGGCAAAAGTCACCGTTTTTCCTATAACAGCTTTATGGAATTTCTCATGTCACACATCAAACACTAGAGCAACGGTTTAACATTTTTCACTGCTCTCACATCAGAAGATGCTCAAACAATGCCACAAATTCTAAAAGCCAGCAATTTTGGTATAAATGCACTGCATGTATTTTATTACCTCTCACCTATTATTATTAAAACTGAAGAGTTGGATAATTAACATGTATTCTGTGAAAACCTTCTTTTTTGCCAGATTAAGTTTGTTTCTTAGTTTTTGAGTCACTGCAAGAGTAGGCATTGGTGAAGAGACATGGGAATAGGAATTATTTGGGCAAAATATCGCTTTCCATTTCTTACACGACATTTTCAGGTCTGGTGACTGCACTTTAACGGCAAATAATTAGGTTAAGCCATTTGTTATACGAATCCTACTAATTAAACATTAAAACCAACAAAACACACAAACACACACACACACAACAAGACTGATAGTTTCTGTTTATACACAAACCATATTTGATTGCATAATCGGGTACCCCCCCCCCCCAATCACATTATGTATATATCTACACTTGAGTATAACCCTTTGGCTGTTCTGCAGTGTATATAGTTTACAAACCATTAACCTTAATACACAAAATTCTGTGTCTCCCCCCCCCCCCATAAAAGGGTGTCGAGTGCCTAATCCAGCGGTATTTCAGATCTGTTCGTTTAAGATGTGATAAAACATTTTATTGATTCATTTCCAAAACTTTTTCACACATAAACCTTATTTCAGCTTTATACCTTGTTTTGTTTCTGGGTGGATTTTCAGGAGCGGAACAAACCAAGTTTGTATAAAGTACTTCTAAGATATTTCCTAAAAGGTTTAATATATGGCACCATCAGCTTTAAGGTCACACCACACAGACATTCATGTGGACAGGTTCTAGATGTCTCCACAGGGAGCAGTCATGCACAGGGTCTTAGTTTTACACGGGAGATTAGAAGAACTTCTAGCTTTGAAGTATACATAAAAGTGGTCATAAAAACTGTCTCGCCCAAGGACCCAAGGCTCATTACACACACAAAACAGTCAATATCAAGTTAACTTCAAGCTTCTTATTAAATTGAGTTCTACTTGTACATGTCTAGGTCGGAAATTTGGAAATTTTCCCCCCATCTGTCAGTTTTATCAGTCTGCCCAACTCCATGTCCTTATAAGGTGAAGGTTGGAATGTGGCTATATGTCCTGGTAATACCTTCAACATTGTTTGTCAAATGTTTGTCTACTCTAACACACAATACTGTACATCAAGCACAGGTTGATGGATTATCTGACTTTCAATGAACTCAACTGACAAGATAATGTACCTGCTACTGTAATATATAGTGTTGACAGAATCATGTTGCTCCCTAATATAACTTTACATCCATCCTGTTGGTAAGTTTACATAATTTATGAAAAACATAATAAACATTTGCATTGCTTAGGGCCATAAGCATGAACCTGTTTATCTGGTTTAATATTGAGTACAGAGGGTGAGGTTGGATGAAAGACATCATGTGTATATACTTGTATATTAGTCAAGTGATTTTAGTTTCCACCTTTAAATTCCTTAGAAGTATTGCAATCTTTTTAAACCAATTTTTTTGATAATCCTTCCCATAAAGAAGGGATTTGTCCCCTTCCCTATCCTCATTCGATCTCCCCCAATTCCCTCCCTCCTTCCATACCTCCCCCTCCCTCCCATCCACCTTCTTCCCACCCCACTCCAACTGTCCTACAGTGTACTTTGCAAAGAATTGAAGCACATTTTGTCACCCTAAAACTATCAGCAGAAATAGTGCAATAGTTATCCTATGTAAGTCTGTTCCCTTTTCCAACCCGTTGACCTCCCTGCCTCCCTTCCCCAGGGACCCCACAAGTGTATTTTTGCAAAGAATGGAAGTATATGTTGTCACCCGAAAACTATACGCAGAATTTATGTCAAAATTGTTGACGTTTATTTACTCTAGTCACCTATTAGAGATGCTACCAACCCATCCATCTTTCCGCCCTCCGTCCCTCCCCTCCCGCCCTCCCTCCTTCTCTCCCACCCCTCTAAAAGTGTATTTTGTAAAGATTGGAAGCAATTACTTTGTCACCCTGAAACTATCATTGAATGACACAAACAATGTGGATGCAGGGTTACCTATTAAAGTCAACAATCAGAGGTGTTAACCTTCTTCAGTATATATCTCATATATGCAAGGTGTTGCTTTGTTTGCTTTCAAAACTCTTGTTATATAAAGTTTGTTTATTGTCACTAGGGTGTGTGCTGTTATCATGCCAATCTTTTCAACAATTCAACAGGAGAACAATCAATAAGGGCAGCTGGCTACACCCATGCAAGGCCCACCTACAGCTACATGGCTTACCCTGTCAACATCATGACTATTTACAGTCATATTTCTAATTGTCTTTAAATATTTATTTTATAAGAAGCATTTATACAAACATGACCTAATACCTCAAAGAGATTTCTATGTCAGTAACGTGATTGGTTTAAAGGCTGAGCACTTGATGTTTTGTGCATGTGTATGTGGAGCAGGGGGGGGGGGGGGGGAGGGACACTTGGTAACTGACAGTAATTATATAAATTACTTGACTGAACTGAAAGTTAAATTCTGTATTTGCTTAAAATAATGTTAGTACAGAATTATGAAGTTATGGTAGAAATTTATAGTATCATATTAAAAAAAAAAAAACAAAAAAAAAACGTGAGAACAAGCCACCTTTCTGTCTAATCAAGTTGGTTTTCAAAGATATTTGTGTGGCAAGATTTCTAAAGAAAGCATTTACTAGTTATTACAGAACAACACATTTTCCCCTTTCCAAGTTTATACTGTTAGTTTTATATTTGCTTCGTATAGCAATCTGTGATATCACAACAAGGGCAGACTACAGTACATGCAGGCAAATTGATGGTCACGTTGTACAACAGTGTAGACCTGGGGTGGGCAACCTACTGCCTGTGGGCCGCATGCGGCTCGCCAGTGATTTTTTGCGGCCCGTGAGAAGTCTCAAGAAAAAGAAACAAAAATCAATCTATTTTACATCATCACAAAAATACGAGCTAGCTGTTTAAGAATTTATTGGCACTAATGATGCTGTCAGGTAGGCCTATTATCCCCCTTAATTATCAACTGCACTGTATTGACATTATGTTTTTGTGAATATAGAAGTACACACACCTATTGCTTGAAAGTCCTCGGAATCAAAGGTTTGAAATCAACAGCAGTTCGTTGGTTAGGTGCGGCCCAGTAAATTTTTCGCTCCTTATATCTGGCCCATTCATTAAAAAAGGTTTTCCACCCCTGGTGTAGACAAATGTCAGTCTTTCTGTTTGTTTATTTGACTTTTGAAGATATTTCTGATATTTGAGGGTTACATACGATTTTCATAAACAGCATTTTATTGTTTTCAATGCTACACTATATGCAATATTTTCTTCCAAATTAAACAGCACAAAAAACACAATTTTTTCCTTTCCGATTGCAAACACATAAGGACGGAATGTTCTTATTATATCTGTACTACCCTGGGCTTTGGTCTTAAAGACAAATCACATTCCAGTGATTTAAAGAGATGCATATTTATATACAATACTGCATATACAGAGACATAGTCATTTCGCAAGGGCTTCTGCCAATCAATGTACCTTTCAATTGCTTAATAGGTAAACTATGTCATTGCAATGAATATCATGTTCAGCAGGGAATAATTCCCCCCAACCGTTGCACACGGTTGGGGTAAAAACCGCAACTTTCACCTTCCTCTGGTATGTGCGACACAAACTTATGCACCACAGGGAAGAATTCAGTGTTCCAATTTTGAGTAACAAAAATTCACCTCTTATAAAATACCAGGGTTTCCCCTGGTATTCCTTTCATGAGGTGGTCCCTTCTCTGTTTTTTGCGACAACCTTGGGAAAATACTACCGACATCCCTGCCTCTCTGTTTCAGAGACGGAATAAAAAATGCAATCCAACTTTTTCAACCAATGCCATCAGCATCTGATATTGAAAAAATTGGCACAAATACAAGTTCTTTTGCCTATTTAACATAACATTTTTATCCTAATTTATTGTTAGGATGATTGACATTAGGATGCTTTACATTGACCTTTCCCCAGACCCCCCTCCCACAGGTATGGTCAAGTCCCCCAGTTTCACAAACCAGTTACTGCCTCTCACCAGAAAAAATCCCAGCCTGGGCAATCCTGTAATACTATGGTTCTGTTTCTGTAAATTAGCTATCCGGTACATCTTTGAACTTGTATAGCATATTTCAACATCTCGCATAGCATTTCGCAATGCGATACTGGATAAATAATTCCCTGCACCAGGCTTATTATTACCCTTGCCCTAGCAACCAAAATACTCTCCAGGTAACGAAAGAATTACTGGAGACTCTACAAACATAAGAACAGTTCAAAATTTCAAAATTGGGAGATGTAAGGTCCGCATTTCTCTGGGTTTACTTTTATGGATACGCCCAAACTTGGCAAGGACATGCACCCACAGAGAAGCAGAACAAAACATGTTAATAGTCCGCTCAAAACTCAAAGAAACCTGAACTGGAGGGAGCATGATATCTCTCCAGAAAAGGGAAAGTTGATATATTAGCTTTGCAGATTTCAGGAATAATTGATTCACATTGCAGCATTGAAAGGGTCTGAACATTCAACCTTGGGTCTGTTTTATACTTCAAAATGGAAAAAGGGCATTTAACCTTCTTCCTTTTTCTTCAGATGGAGAAAAAATCCCTTATGAAGGTTACTCAAGGGCTAATCTCTTCCACCAACAATCTCAGCTAAATCTCTAAATGGCTGATGTAGGTCAAACCAACAGCCTGTGCGATTAGATTCTATCTGGGACAATAAAGCAATGAACATGCAGGTATTCCTTTCTCAACTGGGAGCCATGGATCTCATGATTGGCCTATAAATCCATTCTTTATAAGTTCACAGCTGAGCTACTGTAATTTGCAGATTTGGGATAAGTGGTTATCAAGGTACAAAGATCGGAGGCAAATGCTATGAATGTTTTGGCAGAAGGGTGTCCTACTGTATGGAAAGGGGCTATAAGAAGTGGATGGACAGACAGAGTAGTAAGGTAGAGAAGGGGGTCGAGGGAGGGGGGGTCAAAATGACAATTATAATTGGTTTGTAGGCCATTTTGTACACATTTCACAAGATTTTACTGTGAAATGTCAAAGTATTTTCCCTGAACGTGAGAGATTTAACTGAATTTAAAACACAATCTGGTGACAGCTGTGATTAAAGGCATTGAAGACTCGCCCCAAACCGCGTGCGGCCATCTGAAAAAGTTAACTTTCTGTTGCTTGCAAGTGACCTTTTGTTCGTGTTGCTTAATGAAATGTGATACCTTGTTATCTTTAGCTGGACCTGAGATGTCCATCGCGGTATCGTTTGTACACTGTGTAGTGGGTATTGACCGCAGCTGTATATACTGACTGTACACTAGTGTCTAATTACCGACGTTAGCAAGCTGTGTGTTTATTTTCTGGGATCGATGGTGGTGTCTGACACTTCTGTTACACCTCATTCGAAACTAGGTCAGATTACCGGCATAAGACGTTTCTTTTTGCGCAATTAGTCTTCACACCCTTTAATTGGCATTGTCAATTCCTCCAGAAAGGTATTTTTCAAACGTTTGAGCAATTTCAACCACTTTCGAGCAGGAATATGGTCCGGGTACTTACTGACCATGGGTGAGGCAGATCAACATTGCCATCAGCTTGTAATTACCCAACCATTCACTACAGTTAACCTTTGCATAGAAAAACATGCAACTTTTGTGGAAATCAAATGCACAGCCTTTTAAGATTGCAGTTACAATGCAACACAGTTGCTTTGACAGCAATACACATCTATCTTCACTTTAATTTGTGACATGAGGATGGTTATTTAAAGTTATCTTTATCACCATGAACCTTTAGTGTATATATATAGAAGACAAGTTGCCACAAGCAGCAATGGCGTATTTACAAGCATGAGGCAGTAATTGGTGCAAGATTCCTGAGCAGTCAAACCTCTTGCCAATCTTATTTACCCTTATCATACCCTCTAACCCCCCTCCCTTCCCCCAACCTGCCCCATACAACCCATCCTGTGAGACTGTAAACTTGTACAGGAAGGAAGAATATAATAATGAGCAACAATGACTAACATGTTTTGTGAACAGTGCTAAAGTAAGTTAACCCTTATGATACCCTCTGACCCCCCCCCCCTTCCCTGCCTACATATAATCCATCCTTTACTTGCCAAATGAGACTGTAAACTTGTAAAGGAAGAAAGAATATAATCAGCTAGAAAGACTAACATGGTTAGTGAACAGTGCTAAAGTATCCCTGAAATGATAAATGCAATTTTCTACACTGTTATGTAATTGAAGAGGCTTTGCATAACAAATCGTGACTAGGGCCTACATATACTACCCTACAACTTCAAAGCAAGAGTGCTATACCAATGTACATTGAATATATATACGCACATATAAACAAACACATTGCAAAGCACCTCTTCCAAGTCTCTTGTAGCCCGCTGCATAGCAACAACCTTTTCACAAAAAGATATGACAGAAAGGTAAAATGTAGGATACTTCATAAAGTAAATTAAAAACTTACGTCAACTTACCCTCCAGAAATGTTCAGGGATGCTTTCCAGATGAATCACTGCATAGATTGACGACTGGATCACTTTGATTCATACACCTTTTTCCAAGCATCTATAAAGACATCCCAATCCTCCTTATTGTTTATACTGTCTCTACAGCTTAAAATTCGCCTCTGCAGTTCACTGCTCTCATTGGTCTTCTTTGCACAAGATCAGGTAAGAGGAAGGTGGTTTCTCAATTCCAGAAAACATAGCTTTGTTGTAAAGCAGCCTTTGGTAAGGTGTGAAAAAGAAGTCTTATCTGCCACATTGAAGGTTCCTCAATGATCAGCTTGAAACTGAATGGATGATTTGGCACAAAAGGCATATTTGGGAGGAGAATTGCATGGTCCGTTACAAGGATTCATCAAAACCTGATCATAATCTGTGATCATGCTTGAATATAAAATGAGTGTCAGTGTGGAAGGTGGAAGGGGGGAGGGGGAAATGAATGATCTGCAGTCACAGGTATGGGGATAAATGAGGGAGACAGAAAAAATATGGGATAAGGATATAACATATATATCATAATATACTTAAAAGGCAATTAGCAAAGACTTCAAAAGTGGCCACAAGTGACGTAATATTGTCTCCAGGGACCAACCTGTCTGTGATTCTATCCTCCAAGCTTATCCTATAAACATGTGATACCAAATAACAACTGAATTCCATAAACTATTATATAAACAAAACAGACAAAGAAGAAAGGCAACATATGCAAACAATAAAAGCTCCATCATCAACCAGTGGCATGGCCAAGGAGAGATATTTGGTGCCCTCCCTGGGTCCCAGGCTTCTCCCTTACTCAGAGATAACAAAGTAACGTACAGTCCTATTTTTCTCCTACAAAGTGATAACATTTTTCTAAATTTACCTTTTTTTGCTGTTGGAAGTGTAAATTTCTATAAAATGAGATCTCAAAATAAAGAATGTTTGGATGCAACTTACAAGGCCTGGGAAGTGCCATCTCAAACAATTTTCTTGCTATTATATGCACCAACTGATGGTGACACCTCGTTTAGATAGTGTCATGATGGTCCCTTTTAGGATCATTTCGAAATGGCCAACATACTAAAAAAGTTCTTGAAACAATGCCCTGGTATATACGCACATCAAAGCATCACTATGTAACATTTGGACGATACATAATGTTTCTCAATATTCCTCAACTGCCCAACCCCCCCCCCCCCCATGTCCCTGGATTGCATCATTACTGACCATGGGTGAGGCAGATCGACATTGCCATCAGCTTGTAATTACCCAACCATTCACTACAGTTAACCTTTGCATAGAAAAACATGCAACTTTTGTGGAAATCAAATGCACAGCCT
>KN890702.1:13140-36850 GCA_000934455.1 Apostichopus parvimensis
GCCTACATTCAACCAAATGTTGCCAAAGCATCTCATCACAAAAGGTTAATCGATCGGCTCAAACTCGGCACATTTACGGGGATGTGCTCACGTCGGGCAGCTGCGCCCGCAGTTCTGAATGCCGCCCAGCACAAACAGTATTTTAAACATTTCCGCCCGGCACTATTTTGATGATTAACTTTAACAAATTTTACCATTACCAAAATATGGATACATTTTTGGCACAGAAGTTAGCCAAAGAATAGTCAGGACTGAAAAAGATAGCACAATTTGCCATCTAAACATACTTCACATACAAATATGGGAAAGGGATACCCCAACCCCTTAGATCCTCCCCTAGGACGTGGATCACACTACCTCACAAATCCTACCCGGCAATCAAATATTCCTGAGCACATCCCTGATTCATTCCTAACAGGTATAATGTTCTTATACAGACATACAGTAGGACACCAATGGCATACAGTTGCAGCATTACACAATGAAAATTGTTAAATCTTAATTAGCTGGGTTTCTGCTAACTGGCCAACATCATTCATAAACTGCATAATAAAAGTACACAAATCGATATATCAATTAAACCATTTATACATGTTAAGTACACGTGCCCATTATCATGTGCTGTACCATTTAATAACAATTGTGCGCGGTAAATATACACACACATGTTAAAAAACAATAAAAGTTAATACGTAAAATAGACATATAGTGTAACAACCAATTGACTCTGCAATTATACTTGCTAAGACATACTGTAGGCCTATATTCCACATCCAATGAATGAATTAAATAACGTCAATCCAAGTGAGTGTAGCATTTGTGCTCATGTTGTTTCTCCTACACTATACTTAATATCCCTTTCCACATATTAACATGTGAAATGAAACTTTGCCTAGCACAGCAGTGTGATGTGAAAATTATTGTAAATACTATAAGTATAAGGCACTAGGCATAGTCTAACTTGAATTTTGAAAGGCAACTTTCTAGCAAATCTATACTAGACTAGGCCTAAATTTAGCTGAACATTATCCAATGTAGAGTTGCAGATCTCTTATTGACTATAATCAGGAAGGATACGTTCTGCTTTCCTTTTCCTTTGAATGTCTTCTTGTCTGGTTCTCCCAAGGTTAGTGCTTTTATTAGTTTTACTAGCTTTAGTAGTCCCCCATATATCATTGCGATATCTTCGAGGGTGACTCCCTGTTGTCAAACTTGAATTTTCTCTGTCGCGAAAACGTAAGATATGGCTCCCCAATAGTTTATTTGATCTGGTATTATTGCCGTCTCCAACATCCCACGATTTACCAATATTTACATCTGGTTTTGATCGGCGGGATGGCTTACCAACACTAACTTTTGTTCGATCAATCAACGAGCCTAGTGTTACATTTCTAGTCATGTCCATGCGTGATGACGATGCAACATCACTAGTATTAGGCCTAGGCCTTTTCACTCTACCATAGGAATCAACCGATTCCGGTTCATCTTCCCCGTCTGTTTCTGACAAGATAACGTAAACTTCAGAAGGATCTTTTATTTCACCATCCTCTATTTCCTCTACATCCATCACGACGTTTTCTTCATCTTCGCCAGCCATTCCTCAAACATGTATTTCACGAAGGATTTTCTGTGACATTTCACCCATTTGCAAGCCTCAGGTTACAGTCAAACTCAACCGCAGGCTCTATGCTAACTTTACAGTTCGTTCGACTCGACAGTAACATACCACAGTAAAGTGTATGGAACGCGAAAAGGGCAACCTTATTTCGTTGTCTAAACTAAGTTTGTTGCTGTCAAAACTAAAGTTGTTGCTGCTGTTTTTACCATGTTGTTGCCTACACTTCCGTTGTTGCCTAAACTGACGTTTTTGTGTAAAATTCCGTTGTTGTCTAAACTTCCGTTGCTGCCTAAACTTACGTTGTTGTCTAAACGTTCGTTGCTGTCTAAACTACCGTTGTTGTCTAAACTTCCGTTGCTGCCTAAACTTACGTTTTTGTCTAAACGTTCGTTGCTGTCTAAACTACCGTTGTTTTCTAAACTCCCGTTGTTGTCTAAACTTCCGTTGTTGTCTAAACTTAGGTTGTTGTCTAAACTACCGTTGTTGTCTAAACCTACGTTGCAGTCTAAAGTTGATTCCGTTGTCTAAACTTACGTTGTTGCACTCGGGGCTGTTCAACAATTGCCCAACCACGTGATAGGCCTATCCAAAAAATAAACTATTTGCACGAACTTACTTGCGCGGCATACATACCACATTCACGTCGTTAATTAGGATAATAACTGATATATACTGAGTCATTTGTGTACAGTCAAGGCGGGAATCGACCAATTCAAAGATCTTAATTCGCCCCAAGTATAACACGCTATAGCAATGAAAGTTTGTGCATAATCGACCTGCCACGGTCGTAAATCGACCTCGAGGCTCTACAATTAGCCTTCATAGCTTCTTAACACCATTAGGCTCTTCTTTTTTTGTGGGAATATGTTCATGTCTACAGTGTAGTTAATCATACAGCGTTCCCATAAAGACCCTCATACAAGAACAAATATATGGCAGGCGTTGCAGGCTAATTGGTAAAAAGAGGTCATTTTACGACCACAGGCAGGTGAACTGAATGTAAATGTACATTACTTGAGTTTCGAGCATTAAGCGGATTCCCATGTAGCGGGGTCTAGTGCTCCTCCCACCCCCACCCCTTGTGACCCTAGAGTTGGCATCAATGATCGTGCCAATGGTCACATCGACCGGCCTACTTTATCAAATCCAGGCTGTAGCCACCTCGGAATGATCTCTAGGCGGACTTTATTCAATTCTCAACCGTCCCAAATCCCGAATATTTTTTTCCAAGAAATGAACGCTAAATTTTGTAGTAATTAATTAATCAAATTTCCTTCCCCATTTTTGCCAAAGTTTTAATATCATACTGCAAATTTAAGAGCTAATAATAGGAAGTTGGAAAGAAGAAAATATTTTACCGCCTTGTCCTTCTGTATTGAGGATAAAGGAGAAGAGGTTAGATCTTCGAAGCGACCGTTCTTACCATTATTGTGTAGTAGTACACACAGCTATGTTTTCATGTAAAGAATTTTAAACTAATTGACAGATTGCCAACGCACAGCGGACTGAGGTAAATATTTCCCTTCATTCAAGACCTTGGTAGAAAAGAAGTGAAATATAACATCCACGGTTATGATCACGTGATCACTACTATATGATGTAAAACGATCCACACCACACCCCTCACCTTTTTTTTAAATCCAGTGGACCCTCCTCTGCGTTACATTTGTCTACGTTCAATAATTAATCACTCTAGTAATTGACTCTACATCAGTTGGTGGTACATATAGCAATCGGTACAACAAACTGTATTCTCGGTCGTTAATTAGTCGGTTTGGTGTTTACATAAACCGTTGTCGCGCCGATTATTGCCAGCCTACCTTCCACATTACCTTAAAAACACCCAGACGGTGGTTAACCTTATTTTCAAATTATCTCGTTTACGAAAACTTCAATCGTTTTGAATCTCACAACTTTTGTGAGGCTTGTATCTGAATCCAGTCATACGGGAAGTTGTACTAGGCATATCCACACCGGTAATAGTTTGTAAACGGAAACCAAGTAAATTAAAGTAACTCGCGATGAAACATTTAAACCGTCGACGTTTCTGGGCAGACGTCACTCGCCGTGTTGAATCTCGCTAGGATAAAGTGTTCGTTATATTCGTGTTTGATACTTTTTGTCTCTATTCCAGATTTATTTATTGAGTTTATTCTTCATAAAGGGGAATTTGTTCATCATTTGAACAGCCTTTACAACATTAGAAGGACGATACAGATCGACGTAAACGGTGAAGAATCCTACCAAAATCCTTGGTAAGTAAAGCCAGTTTAAGATGAATATTGTTAAAATCATCTGAGGATTTCAGCAGCTGATTCAGGAATGATACGAACGATTGACAAGTTGGTGTTACTGTTCATGACATATTATCGGAACATCTGACAGCCAGTTCAAACTATTTCGAAATATTAATATTAATATATATATATATATATATAACCAAAATTCCGACAACCAAGAGACCACAAAAACCAGTCACAATAATTGAACGATAAATAAAGACCTTCAAAGAGCTTTTGTGGATTTCATTTTGTAAACATATCTGCAAAGTGAAGTATTTTTATTAGCGTTTGTATGTTTTCAATGAACGCCATATAAGATTTTCCTTTTGTTAATAAACGGATGTTGTCAACGACCACTAAGTCTAAGAGTTAATCTATATGCGATCTATTAGACACCAGCTTGGTTGCCTTGTTATTATTATCCAATATTCATTCGTGAAATGAAGCGATTAGTATAGGCTATCAGCCGTCGGGAATCCAAGAACTGTAAGAGGACGCAAGCTATAATATGGCTTTAAACAAACATGTATAGATCTGAAAATGAATACATCAGCTATTTCACTATTTAGCTCTATAAGTTGTACCATCCCAGTACTGTTTTGATATTGACACGACACTGTCCGTTCCCGGTTCTGTCACTCAACACCACCCATCAGTCCCAGCCAGCTACTCTTCCCTATTCAGGATCAATTAATTGATTTCTACGAAATTTATCATATATGACGTGCAGTTCCAGAGGATTTATGTAATTAATGTTCTATAATGGTATGAGTGAGAGTAACAGATAATTTCCTCCCAAATTATTCTTAATATGGCAAATGTTCTGCATATGCTGTAACTCTTATTTAAGACATCTTATCTTGTTCGTAACTTCAAGTGATTCATCAATGTACATTTTGAGATTGAGGAGTTTAGGTGGACTTGTCCATCTATTACGACACACATGTGTATCAATCAAATATGCCTCTTACGTTTACTTAATAGTAATTTGCTTCTGAAGAATCTGGACAAAACCTTTTTTTTTTTGCCATTGAGTTGCAAACGACTGATTATCTCCTAATAACTATTTCCCTTTTCGAAAATATTTCTGGTATGGCTACTTGGGGAGGGAGGCTTGTGCAAACGTGACGGACGGATTAATTTTTACCTTCAAACTAGATTGCTTTAACCGTGTACACAATACGGAATTGTCATGGTGTGCAACTAGAAATAAATTACCACAAGAAATCCTAACTTATATGAAACTGTAGACAAAACTTAGCCGTTTCCCGAATAGATTTCACCAGGTCATGCGAATAAAAACTCTTCCTCTCTGATGTGTTTGATACATGGTATTGGGGAAAGAGTTAACGTTTCGTAAAAAGAAGGAAAAAAATGATAAAATCTTTGCAGGAAATTCGATATTTTGACACGACACTAAAGTTCATCGATCAAATGAACTCGATTGTCATATTTGTTTTTACATTTTGTAAAAAAAATGTAGTTTAAAGTCTGTCAGGTAGTCGATATAAAATAATCTAATTTGTTGACAGGGAAAGAAAACCCCGACGGTCTCAATCAGATAGAGTACTGAACTTCGGAACTTATAAGTATAAACGTTAACGGAACTCAAAATGTTACCTAACCTCAACGAGGAAATTCTCATTTTTCATAACTCTTAGAACTTAAGTATCATATTATTATTAAAGAAAAAAAAAACAAATTGAAATATCGTAAGATATTGGCTTATTTGAAAGAATTACTCAAGTATAAGGATTTGTCTTAAATTAAAAACACATTTCTGATGACTAACTCTATTAAATTCCATCATTATGTCAGACATAGAAGGAAATTTACCAAGAGAACAGATACATCCCTCGAATTTAGACAGGTCAGAAGTATATAACTGAAAGTTCACTTTAACCAACATTCTGTGGTAGACTTTGAGCAGGCGTTTTGGCGGTTCTAGTGGCACGCATGCGGTTGGATGTCAGTGTCAAAACATTCATTATTCATTCTCATAACATAAGCATAAACATAGGTACACTTTCATGGTTAACCTTTCCCCCTCTAAATGCATTACCAATTCAGCCCACCCCACCCCACCTCACCCACCCCCACCCTTAACCAACATTCTGTGGTAGACGTTGAGCAGGCGTTTTGGCGGTTCTAGTGGCACGCATGCGGTTGGATGTCAGTGTCAGAACATTCATTATTCATTCTCATAACATAAGCATAAACATATAGGTGCCTTTTAATGGTTTACCTTCCCCCTCTAAATGCATTTCCAATCCAGCCCTCCCCCCCCCCTCCCATCCCCTACTACATCACTGAACCCTTTGTTGGGCTTACCTGTCTACGCTACATTTTGCATGTTTTCACACCGCACTAAAATTAACCAAAACGTGGATTTTCTCGGTGTAAGGGTATGTGAAGGTGAATAACCACTGGTTTCACTGCTAACTTGATTATGGTATTCAGTAGTAGTAGTAGTATTAGTGCAGACAATGTGAGTAAACTTCACTCAATACAGATGCGAAAAAAATCAGACTGGTGTTGTTATTTCAACTCCAAATACTGCATGTTTAAACCATCTTGAATAAGCATTAGCATATACAACAGTGGTCGGTTATACGGTAACGTTACGATGAATGATAGAATAACATAAATGACTGGGATTTAGAAGTCTCCGGTACAACTGTTTTCTTCCCAGGAAGTCACTTATTTGAGGTTCATGATCAAAAGTTGCAGCGAACAGCTTATACGTCATTCGTTTGTAGGAAACATTATATGGGTAACACATTACCAGTGATGGGACTATAATATAGTACACACAATATATGCACTTCTGTCAGACTGTCTCGTCTCTTAGTGATAGCCTTGGTCAACAAGCCGCTTTTTCTGTTTGGTTATCAAGTTTACCGAACCTACGGGGTGGTATTTACTCAATATAAGATTACAATTTATCAATCTAAGCGATCTTCATAACGTTTCTTATCCAGTGAAAACTATCATCAGCCAACCTTATTATCGAATTTAACGTAGTTGCCAATGTTGCCTCACCCCTCTTCCACACTCGACACTTTTTTTTCATATTTTCTTTATTTTAGTCAAATACGACAAAGAATCGGGACACTTTCAATTTTACCCTCGTTATTTTGAGGTAGCGGTAACTCTTAGACAGTCAATGTGCCAATCTAACTTTGCATTCCAACGGAAATTTTAATTTGCGTTATAGGTATGATAATATTGAAAATACCCCCCTCCCCCCCCCCCCCGCCCGAGGTCGAACCTTCTCCTGACGCTCATGGGGTCCTATCATGCATTGGAAAATTTGACGTTATATGAATAATATGTACATTGAAAAAAATATGAATATTGGTTCATCGCGTATACCTTGAGTACCCCACTGACCCTATGTGTGATTATTATCTCCATTACCAAGATTTTGTTTTGTTTACAGCTAAATTAAACATGGCGTCATCTTCGGAATCATTCGGGAATCGCTCGTTCATCTTCGTCATACTGATTCTACTTTATGTCAGTTTGTCCGACGCAGCTTGCTCCAGGGGATGTCAGTGCTACAGGGCTGGAACGGCCCCAGAGGATTGGATTAAATGTGATAATGGCCGAATGACCAAGTTTCCCCGCTCTATTTCTCGTACACGAGAAGTAGTCTTGATACGCGATAATTTAATCCGGGAGATTCCAGCTAATCCATTTGGGACGTCTAGCGTTACAGAAGTACAATATGTTTTCCTGGACAATAACCGCATCGATACTATTGCAGATGGAGCCTTCTCGGTCCCTAGACAACTCCGCATCCTCTCGCTTATGAATAACAGACTGGAGGAAATAACAAGCCGACAGTTTATGGGTGCCAACGGAATAGAAAAGTTACACATGGACGGAAATTATATTGTGGAAATAAAACCAAACGTTTTTATTGACATGTGGCGTCTAAAGATTTTAAGTTTAGCCGGTAATATTATAAACAGCATCGAGAGTGATGCTTTTAATGGGTTAGCGGAATTAGATGAACTGTATTTGAATGACAACCGGTTAGCTATGTTGAACGATGGTATCTTTGCAGGTTTTAGAGACATTAAGAAGATAGATTTAAGACGAAATGCTATACACACTATCGGCGATACGGCGCTGGGATCTTTATACAACCTGGAAGAACTAATACTTAGAGACAATAGGCTCTTTGATGTCGAGTCGCATTGGTTTCAAGATTTAACAGGTCTTCGTATATTAGATTTGAGTCATAACAGAATCAGTCATATCTCAAACCAGGCGTTTGTGATGATGCCATACCTACATAGTTTGGACCTGTCTAACAACTTAATGCAAGTGATGGGAAAAGCTAAACTACAGGGACTTGGTAATCTGATGGAGTTAAAACTCGCTAACAATGCACAGATAGAAATGCGAGAAGGCAGTTTTTGGGAATTAGGAAATCTTGAAATGTTAGACGTACGCAACACTTCTAGAGTGGGTATGGGTGTTAGCATGCTCTATAATGAAGGGAACATAACATCACTTGAGAGAATCAAAGTCTTAATGTTGTCTGGACTAAGTAGTCTACCAGTGGATTTGCTAAGTTTGGCGCCTAATTTAGAATCACTAATAATCACAGACAGTAATATACCAACCATACCGGAAAGAGCATTCGACAATAACATCTATATGAAGGATATTAATATGAAAAATGTTGGATTAACAACCATCGAAAAAGGTGCATTATATCCTCTACGCAAACTAAAAAAATTAGACATTTCAAATAATAATTTAAGTTATCTACCAGACGATAGTCTATTACCGTATCATCGTAACTTGGTGGTTTGTTTCCATGATAACCCTTGGCATTGTAATTGTTCAATTTCTTGGATAACGAAATGGATGCAACGTAGAGGAGCAAGATGGTGTAGAAACAGTCGCCCTGTTTGTCAAAGTCCACCAAAACAAGCTGGCAAAAAGATGTGGGAGTTATCTTATAGTAACTGTTAACCGCTATACGACGGTATGATTATAACCGATCATTTCCGGTGCGATATGTCGGACTTAATTTGCAACCTGTTACTGGTGGTATAAGATTCAGTGTGATAAAGACAGGCAAACATCGTACATTATGGGTATGGAACATTACATAATTGAAGAAACCGACAGGTGTGTGTCACCTTAACGTTGTATACAGTAATAGCAGTGGGCGTTGTTGGCAGGAACCCATAGATCAACGTCATGAATATTCATATCATTTTGCAACGTCATCGGTAATTTGGTTTGATACTCCACTCCCACAAGTCGTCGATGTGGTATTAACTTTGCCCACGCAATATTTACCAAGACGGCCTCGCATAGACATCACCTTCCTTTGTCGATATATAGACATGGTCGTTGACCTTATGACCAGATATCCTTTTCTAAGAAAAGAGGTAACCATAACAACTTAAACCTGACATAGTTCCAAAATTTCTAATTCGAGTGTTGTTAGGTTGATCGTGACATTTTCTCTGGTTCCAATATAGATGCTTGCAGTTACTGCAACTGAGTATAGAATTTGTTGACACATAAAGTACGTAATATGCTAAAATGCTTACATCTATAATAAAGATGTTAATCAATTGTCAAGCAATTTACAATATTTCTGACAATCTAATTTAGCCTAATCATGATGTTATGAAATACGTTATTTTCACAAGTTTGTATGTAAGTTAATATAAACTGACTATAGGTAGAGTCTGACATTTACCTATATGGTATCACCAAGTGAAATATCACTATGTATAAAGTATAGATACATCGACTTATATGAAGCAACAATCTTAGGCTAAGTAGCCTAATGTATGCTATGTATCTCCGTTAATAACCTTTAATGACATTACTCTGTATATAGGCGTAATTTAGTTAGGCTATAATGCAATAAACAAGAGATCAAAATGAGCTATACACTTCCGTTAATGAAGTACAATGTACGTGATAAATGGTTTACATGGAATAATCTACCATAGTATTATAACCTACCGATTACATCTGGTTTATTTAGTGATGCAAAGAAAAGCTAATTCCAGTTAATGGCGACATCCTATTCGTTTAGTAACTTCCTTGAAACTTCCAAATCTATTAATATTTCAACAAGAACATTTTCCCACCACAACATATGACACTTTGAAAAATGAAAAGCAAACTGTTTTGGGGGAAGGGGGAGTAAGAGGGGGGCAGGACCCTTGCTTTTCACATAAACTTATTAACAAAATGTAATCCGCTTTATTGTATCAATAACATACTCATTTTACATTAACTGCGATTTATGTGATAAGCTAATGGAAAGCGTTCTGTACAATGGAATTCAGTAATATGTTGTTGTCATGAACTCAATGAATGGAACTTTACAAATATTAATCTTATAGATTAGTGCGAAATTGTGATACTGGCAACTGTTTCTCAATGTAAATTTTTAATTGGTATAAAAACTACTCAATTGTTAAACTGAAATGTCATCATTTTCTTTTCTTTGATAAGGGGTATAGAGTCTCAGACTACTATAAGATTTTCCATTTAAAACTCTAGCATACAACGAATGTATTTGATGTTCATCCATATCTCTAACTTCAATGTATCTGAATCTATACCATGTGGTTTGGTAACATTTAACAAACTATGATGTTGGTATGAAATTGCTTCGATTTTGTTTTCAGTCCGAATTCAAGAGAGTATATTCGTCTGTGTTTACCATTCCCTTATATAATCTTGTAACCTTCGATTGCCTTCATGATAACAAAAGTGTTATAACCTACTTAGCCAAATATTCAACAATACAAGAATCACAATCTTAGAAATTGTGTATACAACGGAAACTGTTAAGGTAAGAAATTTACGGTTGTTCTTCCTCTCTGAACCATAGAACATTAGTTACTTGAGACTACAATATTTCCGTTTGGCGTTCCTAACGATGTTTATATCACATACTGAAGTACGGCTCTCTGTCGGACACCGTATATAAGGTATCACACAATCTATAATCAAGCCCTCCATATACTCAGGAAATATCCAATAACCTGGAAGTAAGCTGCTGATAATGGAGGTTCCGACAATTCTTAATAATAAGTCATACTCCTTGTGTTGATGATGATCAACTTTCCGTCTGTTCGAAAAATTCTTCAATTGGAAGTGTGAAGTGTTGTCATGGAAACTTGATTATTTAGGACGAAAGGATGTTGGCAGCGGTACTAAGTAAACTGCATATATACATAAGATGTCACAGTGTATGAGATATCAACTAAGTTTTGTCATTCATTGTACTATTAATATGAAATCAGTAACTTGTGGGTGAGAATACATTCATAAACCATTAATATGAAATCAGTAACTTATGGATGAGAATACATTCCGTATAGTAAACTTTAATACTTACAGTAAGTAGAGAAATCTACCGATAGGCCTATGATCACCTCTGAACGACAAACAACACTGATACACACACTCCAATGTAAATGATTATTTGTAATATTGCAGATTCAAAAGTACTTTGATGTGGTGAAATGATCATGCATATATGTTCTTCCTCGTCGTAATGGGTCTACTTGTCACGAGTGAATAACAACTTAGTTTGTACCAAAAGGGGGCTACTATACAACGAACTTAATACCTTAAAAGTTTAATTTCAACGACCGTACATTTTTCCCTGAGTCTTTTTTTTGACTAATTAGAGTTTCCTTTCCTTTCTCTTTTATTAAAGTGTATTTTCAGATTTCAAATGCCAAACTTATGCAAGACAGAATATCAATAAAACACTAAACAGTCCTATATATATATATATATATCTTAAATTAACAAAATTTAGTATTTTGTAGATTTTGCTTGAAAAATTTCAAAGTGTATAATAAGTTCTTTAATCTTTCGTTAAACTAATGTTAACTATACTATTAAGGTAAAAATGGTAATAAAATTGTTATCAATAAGTGGTACGAGAACATAAAAAGAAAATAGAATCGTTTATTTAGTTTGGATACAAACAATATGCTGCAATTTCGACCACACATGGCGAAATGTGAAATATAATATATTTATTTTCTTATTTTAACTTTAGGTTCTCGCCGTTTGTAAATAATTTCATGTTGATAGAAGAAATTTCAATCATTTTCTTATAATTAACAACCTATTTATTACTTTGTATCAAAATATAATTCGGATATGCTCCGTAAAAGTAGCTGCTATACATCCGAGGTCACAGTGAACGTATTATACCCATTTCGCAGGATAATATGAAGTTTGAAGAAATGGTGTGATATTGTGACGTTTGTAAGATCAAACATTTTGACTTTTCACGGATCATGCAGTTACATGAGAATTTGGCAATCAGTCTTTATTTCATTTCATTTATTTGTTTATCACAACAAAATATAAACATATAATGTGAGATGATTTAATCTTCAAAAGTCAAAAGAACCCAAATGTTGCGAAAGGAAAAACACTCTGAGAAACCATATTGGGTTTGAAAAAGCAGGATTACTCCCAAAGGATGCACTTTTACAGAGTGTCCACAACGTTTACACTTTCGACTGTCAAAAAAATACAGTTTTCACTATGAAGATATAGCAAATATTTTGAAATTTGAATTTTGGCTGAATTTGCCTATATTTCTCTTTCTCTCTCTTTCAAAGTTAACAGTTTTACACTTCTTGACGACACTCTAAACTTTTAGGGTATGTGACGTTCATATTAAAGTTATACTATGTAGAAACAGCAGCCATTATATAGTATTCTTGACAATTCTGCAGAGTAGGAAACAACTTTGTGTCGATCCAATATAGATCTGTTATCATTTGTTTCATATTTGTCATATTAAATTAATAAAATAATGAGAATGATATGTTTTTTTTTGTATAACCTATTTTATTTCAATTGTTTCTCTACGGTCCGTTTTCTGCTTTCCATATTGCTATCTCATTTTACATCTGAATGTTATTTGATCTCCTTTCTCTCTCTTCTCTGCTTTTGTGTTGTTAACAAATTATAAGATGAGGTGAACACATGGCCTCCTTTCCCCTCCTGCCCTACCCCAATGCCCAAGAATCAGGCTCGTGGCTAAATTATTGTTTTTAACGGGACCAATGTTTTCTAGGGCGGTGGGGGGGGGGTGGGGGAAGCGTAACATATGTTCTAAAAAAACAATTTCTGACAATTTTTGGAAGCCTAACAAACATTTGGGTGGTATCATGCCCCCCCCCCCTCCCCCACCTCCCTTCTAACGAAACTCAACAGAAGGACCATTTCTATATGTACTGTCTTTGCAATGAAGACATATCTAGCCAGCTTCTAGTACTCATCGCTTAGGCACGGTATACATCATGATTATCATCCATTCAACTTAAACTTTCCAGTTTCGTGGTTAACGTTCATAGATTTTAAAAGTTTAAAAATTGGATACAATTAGAGACAATATATCAGATTTGTTCAGAAGATAAGTTAAAGACGGGAAGACCACGTTATTTCCTACCCGCTGTTGTTGAATGTGTCTTTGGCTTTAAAAGTTGAAGGTTACGACAGCTATTTCAATTACATGTAAGTGATGGGATGTAGGTATAACGCAACTAAATTATCTTATCACTTATTGTCCTCATTATGATCGTGTTATAAGCAATTGAGGTTTAGTCAATGACTTTGGTTGAGCACTAACACCAGCGAAAGTACACATGGTATCCTTTAATTATGGAGGCCACAAAAAAACTGCCCGTAAGTTGAACATGCTGCTAGAGAATTTATCAGTAGTGTTTGTCAGATGTTTCTGACTCATACATCTTTCAGACTTTTTGAAGTCTTAAGTCGAACATGTTAATGAAATCACTCGATGGATAGGTCAATGGTTTGAAATAGAGTAGACCGCTTATTGAGGTTAGCACATGAGTGGCCATTATCTACCTTTCTAGCATATTTAGGACTAGACTGAAGACCATTTAAAGAGGTAACCTACATAAACTATAAGATGCAGATTAATTGAAGGTTACCTTTGGTAAAAGATTAAACCAGTATTTGGCGTTAATTTTGACAGGCAGAACCTGGACAAAATGTTGGTTTTTCCTAATCTAAGACAAAATCTATGCTCTACTTCTATTCATGGTTTCGAATTCCTTCCCACATCAGCACCCCCCCCCCCGCCTCCTCCTACCTCCGTTATAGTGCGGTGCCGATATCCATGACATAGCCTACATCATATCATAGCATGTTACCTGACTCATGGACAGACCAAAGACGTACCGCACAATAAGAAATGTTTACTTTAAAATGTCCTTCCGGATCTGCACTACATCATGTAAACACCCATAAGCGTTTCATGTCTCTTTATGACAGCTCACCTGCTACCATACCTAGCAATTTATAGCAAGATATGTATCCTAACAAACATTCGGCCTGGTTTGAGGTTTTCGAGGGGTGTAAGAAAGTCTACAAACGCACGCACGCACACACGCACCCACACAAACCGAATGTTACGAAATAGATATGCTTTTCTATCTATATAGCTGTATCGGAATGTCATGACCGTTTAGGATGAATTGTTGAACTGCTTTTACGGTAATTTGTTTTCGAAATATTTGGCAAGCACTTGCTATACAACAATATTTAACCGTGATGACGGTTCAACAGTAAATCAAACGTTTCCATGGGTTTAAAATGTAGAACCGTACAGCTGTTAATTCTTTCACTGATCAAAGGTGCGCGCTTTAGACAAATAGTGATTAAAACTAAATCGAAAAATATACTTCATATTCCAACAATGATCTGTTTTTAACTTTGTATTTCAGTTCTGTAGGAAGGATAAAACGTGCAGCTAGGATGTTAACTATTAAAACAGGTGACTGTTTCCTGTGTCAAAAAGTACACAGATACCAGAATTATTTAGTTTCCAGGGTTTTATTATTTCAACCGGCAAGAAATTCGATGCAAGAGTTAATATACATGTTTGTTCAACCACGTTGATGACAGACGGCTTTTCTTCCTCCAGACATTGGTAGGTTATTTTATCCTTGGAAAATATGAGTAAAGTAAGTAAAATTAATCACCATGTAAAAGCAATCAAAATGTAATTGGCAATGAGAGTGTGAGTACTATAAATTTGTTACCATTATCTTATATAGAGCTTCCACATGTATGGTGCAGTCGTTTATAGAGAATTGACGATGACCGTCAAACATAATAGTCCTACCCTTAATCATGACCGATTAATTACGACAAAAATCAGGAAATAAGGGAATCTGAAATTACCTGACCTATACTACATGCATGGGGAGAAGATTAAAGAAGGCAATAATAGCGAATTCCAAATTTAGGCTATTTCAAGTCATTTCACCCAGAATCGATACTTGACAGATGGAAGATTTTGACAATGTTAGTGCTGTGTTAATATACTGTGTTAGGTAGCGCCTTGTTTTACATCAAATGACGGCTAGCCTATATCAATATCAAGGCATCCGTCCGTCCGTCCGTCCGTCCGTCCGTCCGTCCGTCCGTCCGTCCGTCCGTCCGTCCGTCCGTCCGTCCGTCCGTCCGTCCGTCCGTCCATCAATCTATCTATCTATATTTCGGGGTCAGTCAGAGGTGGTGCCCTAAAACAGCTCAAAGAAATGAATATTTCGAACTGACAATAGGAAAATATTAAGAAACATTCCATCAAGAATGAGAATCTAAACATCAGTTCAAAGCTTTGTCAAAGCTATATAGCACCATTTTGCATCCAAGCCACCTTACTTAACTAAAACATTTTCAAAGGGGACGAGTGTCCACTCCTCCCCCTGGAACGACACCCCATGCACGGAGTGACAAAGGAAGGCTTTGCCCCGGGTGCGAACTATTCTAGATACGCAACAGGTATCGAGGAGTTCCAATAAATTGCAAACTGGTTAATACTTCTGTTCACGATGCTTTAAAGTTAAGTTTTATAAAGGTTGTAAACTTGAGGTCATTGGTTCTTGTCTCGTTAGGCTGGTCACGTTCTAATTAATAAGTGATTACGAAGAAAACAGACCGAAGTATTGCATCCGTTGTGTGGTCATGTCATATACGGTAGCTTAGCTGGTTTTAACAATGCGGTGATTCTATTCATGGAGATTAAGAAGACTGACCATCAGGACACTATAGTATTACAAGGGATGCTACAGAGTAAAATTAGTATCTTACAGCATATTGCACGTACTGCATGTTGTGAGTATTCGTAGTATCATAGCAAATATGAAGTCTTTCCAAAAATTAAGTTGGGTTATATTTGGTCAATATTTTAGCCAAAGACTCGGAAATTTCGGAACACTGCATCGATATTTGTTGAGTAACCAACCTACCCTCCACTCCCAATCCTACCCTTCTCAACCAACCCTACCCCCCCCCCCACTCCCAATCCCAACCATATAGTTATGAGTTTAGTGTCAATACCTCATCATGACTATAGACAACCATTGAGATTACTAACATGGGGGAATAACAGAAGCCTACAACAACATATGATTTTTGTCTTCTAAATAATATCAGTGCTGCTGGTATCAGCGAACCCCCTCCCCTACTCCTCCTCTTACTAAAAAATATATCATTAGCAGTTTCGAAACGTCCTTTAAAGGAATGACACTTTTTGACATGTGTCAATTCAATACTCTGCTTTAATTTAATAATTTAATCAGATTAACATGTGTATTCGATAACTGACCATTCCCTAAGTTGAAAAGAAAAACAGTGCTTGATTCCTATACGGCTGTAAAAAAGATTAAATAGACGTTATGGTATTTGAATCTGTATATATCTTATACAATCTAATAATATTTTTAAACGATTCATTAAAGTCAGGGATAAGTTTTGATAACTCAATGTCAGTTAATATCCTCAGTAGGAAATCTCGACGTTTTAACGTAGGTCAACTGAGATGCCGAACAGAGCACATCATTATGGAATATTTTTGGTTTTGCACTAAAGGTGAGAAACATCTCCTTATTGTATTGTATACAACGATGCGGTATGACGTCATCATGAAATCTGCACAGGCTGAAATCGGCAAAGATAGCACAAAGGATGTCGCACTATGAGATATAAAAGTATGCACGGTTAAGATGAAGTGACTTGCGCAGAGGCATGGTTACCATCATGTAGAGTCACCACGCGGTAAGAATAACATGAGGCAATGTTACCATTGTGGTAGCGTTACCATTGGGGTACTTTTTTTACCATTTTGGTAGTGTTACCATCATGTAGTGCTACAGTGAGGTTGTGTTACCATGTGGTAGCATCACCATGTAATAGGGATGGTATGAGGGAATGTTACCATTGTGGTAGTGGTACACTGAGGTAGGGTTACCATGAGGTAGTGTCACCATGAGTTATAAGGTCACGAGGTAAGAAAACTCGAGGTAGTGTTACCGTTGAAGAAGTGCTATCACGACGTTGAGTTATACCATGATGTGGTATGAGGTAGTATTGTGGATGTAGGTACACCACCACGAGTGTTAAAGGGAGGTAGGGACACCATCAGGAAGGCATAAGTGATGTAGTGTTATTATGAGGTTGGGTTATAGTAATAGGTAGGGTTAATGATGACGTATGTTTACCGTGAGGAAAGGTTACCATGAGGTGAGGTTAATGATTGGGGTGTGGTTACCTTGGGAAATAGAGAATGAGGTAGAGTTAATGATGGTGTATGATTACCGTGAAGTATAAGGTTACAGTGAGGTAGGATTACCATTCCGAATAGATATTATAAATAGGCAACGGAACTTCACTTCTAATCTTTCGTTATTCTTGAACTAGCCTGAGCCTCCTATAGGCCTATAGTCAGTCTTTACGTCAGAGGTTCCCTAACTGGGGTGCATGAACCACCAGGGGGTGCGTGAGTCCATCCTAGGGGGTTCGTGAGACGTTTCAGAATGTCAAAACTAGAGTACTTTTTGTTGAACTTAAAGTTTATATATTATATAATTTAGTAATGTACAAAAGTCGTACCTATCGACAAACTCTGCAATATTACACTATGAACTTGATCTTTTACGAAGTACTGTTATGCGTATTATAGTATAATAATGACTCTGATCGTGTCTCGAAAAGTTGGGTGTTCGTGGACAACTCTGACATCCACAGGGGGTTCGTGGGGGGATAAAGTTAAGGAAACCATGTTTTATACGTGATCAGACGCACATGGAATGAACCCAAGAATAATCATGTACTGCTATAGCATAAAACCATCGTACAAGTAGGCTAATCCATGCAATGTGGTAACATAATCCAATGTGTCATCACTGACATGCTGAGTTTGAATACGTCCAGGATCCCGACGTCTATCGAATCATTAACACCTGTTCAACTTTCGTTTCCTGACCCCCAAATTTATTAATTTGTCACGTATCTAGTTTGTCATTCCATAATTACAAACAGCCTGGATGAAGTATCATTAAATTACATTACCTTTGCGACCTTCCCAACGGACTCAAGCGCATCTTATACACTTTTTGATGTTTACCACCATACGAAATTGTGTGTAAAATTTGATTAGCTAAGCCGAGCTCCATTGCTGCTGAGAGGACAACTGCTTACCAAATACTAAAAAAATTTAGTCAAAATTTAATTTTTAGGTCAAGAAACTTAGCTGACGTTAATGAATGCTGAATTTAGTCGGTTGTGTTTCAAAATAGGTATCCTCTTCTATATCCCTAGATCACTGTGGTATCAAATGTTATGTTCGCCCAAAACGTAAAGGTCCTAAGTAGGCTAGGCTTGGCATAACTATACTATTCAAAACTGTGGTGTAGGCATAGGATTACCGGTTATATGGGACATATCATCATGTTCTGATTGGGAATCATCAACTTCCTTTTGTCTTGCTCTTCTTACATTTCCTTATGCTGACGTACGGTGTCATCCACACATAGATATCGCTGTTACATTATACAGCAAGTTGGGACAATTTCCTAATGCTAATACCTCTCTAAACTATCATCCCATATCATGCTTCAAAGCACTCGTACTGACAGTATGAACAGTTCCTAACCTTTATCTGATAGAAACATATTCATACTGCTCAGACTGACAATACGAGTGCTCTGAGAGCGGGACATGACAGTACAGTATAGAAAAAAATTGTCCCAACTGGGGGCATTATAATAATGAGCTATGCATATTCATTAGTTTAGGCCTACTATAAAACCGAGCTTCGTTGACTGTGCTCTTCTCAATTAGCACCGTGAATAAAAGGTATGACTATGTATCTCTTAACAACTGATAACGTGCACCTATAGTCAGCGATGTTGACGGACTCTTCGGGTATGTAGACTCGAGCAATAGAGCAAACTATGCAAATCTGGTTCTATTTATATACCAGGGAGTTGTTATGGAACTCCTTGCTTATACGACCCACAAAACTGCAAAACGTGTGGAAGATGATTCTGCTGCCATTTCTTCCGAAAGTAATATCAGCGCAGCCTTAACATTAATTTCATTACTTTACAAAGCGAAATGCAGATGGACATGGCTTGAGAACAATTCCCTGCCAGAATAAGGTAACTTTTGTTGTCATGCTTACATGATCGGCTGCTATGGGAGACATCATGCACTATTGAGTTCGTATGTATCATACCTGATGGTGTCGGTTAAGACTTACTTCTTTGATGTACATGTCAGTTTAAGTATAGAGGCTAAGTTTTTGTTTACAAAACGGAAGAAGTTAAGAACGTGTGTTTTGCGTTTTGCTCATTCATTAATATTAATTAACAAGTTATACATGATAATGAAATTCATAAACGACTCCAAAGTCTTCGCTCTGTCTCATTGTTGTATGTATGTATGTATTTTAGATCCTCCTGCAAGCAGGAACTTGCGAAGAAGCCTCATTGGCTTATCAATGCCGCAAGCTGACCGAAGTCAGTCTCTTAGATTCATATTTAACGTCCATGATTATGAACTGTCAATTGTCAACAACGCTGTAACTGGACGACATACATTAATCTTAGAGTGACTCGAACCGGGGACCTTATGATTGGAAGGCACCGGCGTTAACCACTGAGCTAACACTCCCAGCTAACACTCCGAGCTAACACTGTTAGGCTCATTATCTTTCTAAAGGCGAGAACAAACGACAAAACTCGCAGCTGTCAAACCAGGCAACTGTTAGGACATACAGGAGAGCTTCAGTCAGTGTCTCTTCCAGACTATTCCAATGCTGGAAAAGATATGAATTATACTTATTTCTGCTATCATATGCTTTTGTCCAGAAACCGTGAGAAGTTTCAACACTAACGGTCAGTTGTTATGTATTAGACAGGAGATACAGGGACGAGTTCTAACCGCAACATGTACCTTAATAAGGTATAATTGAGGAATAACGGAAATTTCGTATGTGAATTAATGTAGCCCAATATTTTTCTATTTGATGCGTTACGGAAGCCTACATGTGACATAGACAGAATGGCACCGGTCTCAGTATATATCACACGAGCCAACCTTCAAAGTTATTGTGACTAGTAATAGTTCCCTGTTAATATTCGCCCCACCCCCATCAACACACTGACTGGATTTTAATTGGAATTAAACTCAATCCATAGTAAACTTCAATGCCTATAGCGATAGCACTTGGTGGGGATAAACTACTTCCGAGTTTCGAGGTATTAGTATTTCTGGGGGAAACGATTCTATAAGTATCTTACTTCTGTTTTCTTCATTTCCATGCACGAATTGGATATGTATAATTAAGAATATTTGTTCACTTGACTTATTGTTGACTTTCATATGTTTATGTGATATCGAGTATTTATGCTGTTTCATTGTGATTGTCATTCATTGTCATTGAATTGGATATATAGGTGTATATCGATCTGTAGATAGGCCCCTTCTGGTGATAAAGTGTTGTTACATTAAAAAAGTCTTGTGTTCATAGTTCTTGCTTATGTATTTTTGGTTTTATCTATATGTTATGATTTATTTATCTTTTCTAGTAATACTTTTGCTTAAGAAATGTCATCCAAGATAGAGCTTGGGCACGAAAACCAACCTACTTACAGGATCCCTTTTCACCCCAGTGACCTTGTATCGAGACTGTGACTGTACGATCATCGTCAAAAGTGTATAACGACTCCCATAGAAATTGAATAGATACTACGCATGATCTTATAGTCAATGCATATTCAGATGTATTGAATATTCAGTGTGTTTCACCAGCATTTCCAAATGAGATATTCCAGTGATATTGCATGTGGAAGATATTAATAATTACATGGCAATCACAGAACAATCATTCCCCATTACGCCATGAGAACTTACGGATCGCTTAATTGGATAAGAATTATGACAACCAGATGTGTGCTTTCTCTTTATAACCTCATGGGATACTGGAATGAATAACAAAAGCAGAAATAACAGCGAATTTCTCTTGAAATCCTATACTATGTTGAAAGGAACTACAGTGTGTTATTCGGTATGTTACTAGGTACAGCGACTTATGATGCCCCACCCCCTTCGCAGCCTCCCCGCACCGCCCACAGCAACACAAGTTTGTACAGAGACTGCCATCATGATTCAGTTAACATAAGGCTGGACAGCTCAGCGGGTAGAGCACAGCTTTCGCAGCCAATATTTTACTTGCTCTTTCAAAAATTCGTTCATATTTGCCGCAATCAGTATCATCTCTAATATTATTTGCTTAGAAATAAGAGTCATTCAAAGAGGTTCTTTCCACTACCTTTTGATTGGTCGAAATTGTGATTTTCTATAGTGTCCTATATAGTTTTTTTTTATAGTTTTCTATAGGTATGTATATCTTTATTTAGGCTTCTACAGTGTTTCACATCCTACAATTGTTTCACGTTTCAAATTCATTGACTATACTTACCGTGTATATGGAAACTGAAGTTGCTTAACACAATATTACGCGCGAATTGAAAACTGCACATAAGATAACATTATTATTATGAGGTACATGGGTATAATAACAGGGAAAAATCTAATATTTTACAAATAAAAAAAAATCAAATGGACCGGCCTGGAACATGGGGTATTTGTTACCGACTCCATACGGAACTGTGTCTGGAAGCATCCTCCCTCAGACCTAAGAGAAAGTTGTGCTAAAAAGTAAAAACTACTTTTGAAGTTTTTTCCCCTGTGAGGTTAAAAAAGGGTGGGAGATGGGAATCTTTACGTACACATCCATTGTATCCGCGCGTGAATAATGATCTCATAGATAAGTCTGTCTCTATGCGGTTGATCTGGCGTATGGAAAGCCATTATAACATTAAATCGGGAATTTGAGATATCTTAAATTGTTTCTTATTTTAGATATCTAAAATTCAATTTCAGATATCTAAATTTAAATTCGAGATATCTGAAATTGAATTCGAGATATCCGAAATTGAATTCGAGATATCCGAAATTGAATTCGAGATATCTGAAATTGAATTCGAGATATCCGAAATTGAATTCGAGATATCTGAAATTAAATTCGAGATATCTGAAATTGAATTCAAGATATCTGCAATTCTTATTCGAGATATCTGAAATTGAATTCCAGATATCTGAAATGCATATGCAGAAATTCCCGATTAAATGTTAAAATGGCGTACGTATGGAAAGCCATTTTAACATTTAATCGGGAATTTTCAGACATCTGAAATTGAATGCGAGATATCTGTAATGGAATTTGAGATATCTGAAATTCTATTTCAGATATCTAAAATTGAACTCGAGATATCTGCAATTCTATTTCAGATATCTGGAATTGAATTCGAGATATCTGAAAGTCTATTTCAGATATCTGAAATAGAATTGCAGATATCTTGAATTCAATTTTAGATATCTCGAATTCAATTTCAGATATCTGAATTAGAATTTTAGATATCTCGAATTCAATTTCAGATATCTCGAATTCAATTTCAGATATCTCGAATTCAATTTCAGATATCTCGAATTCAATTTCAGATATCTGAAATTCTCTGGTATTTCGAGATATCTGAAATTGGTTTTAAGATATCTGCAATTATTTGTAGATATCTTAAATAAATTGGAGATATCTGTAATTTAATTTGAGATATCTGAAATTATTTCGAGATATCTGAAATTCCTTATTAAATGTTAAAACGGCTTTCCATACGGGCGGCGTGTGTGTGTGTGTGCTTCCTTTTTTTCCACACAGATTAGAGTATCTTTAGTGGCTCAGCTGTTTTTTCCAAAGTAGGCCTATATGTATTGCTTCTAGGAACTGTAAACAATAATACCCTCCCACATACAAATATTTACAACAGCCAGAACCTCTATGATTGGCACAACGTGAACCCGGATTTAGTATGCACAGTATACTAAAACGTCCGGTTGTCACGTGACTTCTTCCGTTATAAAGAAGGTTTGATGTAGAACAAATATTGCTCTGGTCTGAAAGATTTTTTTTTATAATTATGAATTATGATGATGTGAGCATGTGACTTATATGCAACGAAAAATGAAAATGGGCACATCTTACATTTGTACTTTGGTTGGATTATAAAGTGTCTGAAAGATGAGAGCGTTAGTTTAAACACCTGATTAGAAATTACTTTATTTTCAAAACAAACAGCAAGGACAAGACTAGCCTAACATAATATACTATTTGCAGTGATGCTATTATATTGTACTATCAGCATTTCTCTTTTGTTTTCTTTAGCCTGAAAAATCACCTAATATGGGCACGAAGACAAAACCTCATTCGTTACCCTACCCACGTCAACGAATATGTGTTGCCATGGGAACCTTCGTGTTGACGCAATCTTCGAAACAGCAACATTTACCGTTAGCTGCAAACCCTACTGAACAGGGGCGGGATTTGAGTTGTGAAAGTGGGGGG
>KN890703.1:0-12716 GCA_000934455.1 Apostichopus parvimensis
CAATCTCACTGCATAATTATAAGGTTAGAGGGCAATCTCACTGCATAATAATAAGGTTAAAGTGTAATCTCACTGTGCATGATTTGTGATATAACATACAGTAAACAACAGATTATCATTACAAATTCCAACATAATATGGCCACTTACGTTTCTCAAATCACATTAATTCGTCATAGACCATCGTGAAATAAATGACTGTTTCACCAGCTTAAAAATCCGAATGCATGCAACATATATGGAAGAAAAGTTACCATAACTTACAGTAAAGTTGGTGTCGTGTGAAACATCAGAATTGACCGCAACACGGAAAGATCTTTCAGCTTTTCCGCCCTCCACGAGAGACTCATCAAAAGCACTATTTGAAAAAGTGATGTCACCGATGAATACCTGCGTGGGAGCAAAAGACAACGACAACGGGCATTGAGTTGTTTGGTCTCAATATCAAAAGTTCACATTATTGGATGTGTTCAACCAGAGATGTGACAATACGCAATATCAGAATCAAAACATTAAAACAAGTTAAAAAAAAACTATGTAGATTAAAATTTGATAGATTAAGTTAATCCTTTTTTCTTTTATTATTAAGTTTAACAATTTGCAGAGGAAGATCCACTGAAGTTGATCATGTGTCAAGTTTTTGTTCAGGAAATATTTGGTGATGCATATATAGCCACATGCTCTAACTTCAAGATGGGCAAGTCCTTTTTTTTTGCAAATATAACCGGATAAAGATAGCATTTTCTTACGTGTTCTACTGTTAACAAAATATCGGCAAGGATAAATCTTGCTATGTAAAAATTTGAAAGAGTAAAACATCTTTCTCTGGGACTTTTTTGTAAAAAAGAGCTCATTGTGGCCTCCCCCTCCCATTGAACTCCCCTTCCCCTCAAAGGGTAAAACATTAAATAAAGATGTGAGAAAATTGGGAGGCTGATTTCCAGCCCTTTTTTTAACAGCTAACTGTAATTTTTAGGTAGTTATAACTATTAATTAGTCAAATTATACAAAGAAATCTACAAAATGCAGAAACAAATAAAGGTAGTCACCAAGTCGCTATCCGATACGGTGACGACCAGCCAATCCGGGTCCATCTCGCTTGATAAGTAGGGGTCATCCTTCATGTAGCGAGCATCGTAAGACTTGACATCAAAGTAGGGACAGTTGTTATTGGTGTCATTCACTATGATGAAAACCTATCAACAGCAATAGCATGAAGGAAATAAAATAATATAAATTCATCACTTATTTATCACATTTTTACTTTTTTCAGAATGGATCAACTTGGTAGTAGCAAGTATAATAACTTTTGGGTGAGGGCAGGGGCAGTGGCATCGCCAAGGGGGGCCTGGGGGGCATGTGCCCTTCCATACAAAAAATGCACCCCCCCCAGGTGGACCCCCCCTCCACCACTGCGATTTGTAGTGTTAAAAAAATTACTTTTTTTACAAAGGACGAAACATATTATGTTTCTTCAATCAAACTTCTTTCCACCAACCGTCAAAATAACCAGTTGTTTTCTCACTAACAAGGTAAAACATAGCTGCCTGGATAACACAGTACAGTAACTGGCTGGATAACAACTAGCTGGCTGGATAACACGAGGCTGGCTTTAACAGGATATCCTCCATACCCCCATGGAAGCAGGTAGCCTAGTATAGGTTAAGACATGGAAGGAAGGGGGTGAGGGGATGGGGCGGAGTGCAATAATGATGACCTTTAAAGGTGTCATATCTACACTCACTTCAGTGGTATCGGTACTTTGGTCTAAAGTTGATTCAGTCATATTGTAAGCCGTCACAGTCAGTAGGTAAGTTCCAACATCAATGTTGCTCACATTTGTAGCATAAATGTTTCCATTTTCTTCATCAATGCTGTAATGACTTGTACTGATCTCTATTAGGGGAAAAATAATTGCAAACAGAGATCGCCTGAGTTCAAAGAGATTATAAACATACAATGGCGGGAAAAGAAAAAAAACGATTACGAATATATGCTAATCTGGTCAGAAACTATCGACCCTAGATTGGACAAGATTTATTTTCAGGAAATATGTTTTTTTTTTTATAAATTTGTTGTGGTGGAGTACCTATTTGTATAAAAGACCAGGATGTGGAATGAGTGAGGTACGTTCATTACATGGCAAACCTGAATTTTGAAATACGATGCTCTTAAACCAAACTTGAGAGTTAAAAATAGCTGATTGAATTTGAGATATATTTTTCCACTTCTCACCACAATTCATCCAGTTGCTTGAAAACAACAAGAATGATCACTTTCCATTTTCAATTTTGTTTGTCCTGTCATCCAACGATTCCCAAAGAGCCTGTACATAGTTAACTTCAACATTCAAAGACATTAACAGCTTTAACTTAGATCCTTGTATCCCAAGTAAAGGCTAGGCTATCTAGCATGCTATGAATAAAATATTTACATTACCATCTTCCCTGCCAATTGCAAATACTACCCCTGTTTTTTGGCCCAAAACCAGGGAGATTGTATATCTAACCCAGTTTGTAATGCTAGCCATACTGAATGCTCCTCTGCACAAATTCATGATTAAACACGCAGTGTACTATTTCAGTGGTCTAATCCACACACAGGAAAGAAGTGCTGCCCATTAGAGCACTTGTGTTTACAATCATACGGTGGCTGGTCAATTAATTAGGTGCGCTCAAGGAACAATCCTAATATCAGTATTTGGGGTAGTTTGTGCTATCAAGTAAGAAATTATTAATGCTCGAGTGAATTTGAGGAGGACTGTTTTTCTATAGGCAGGCTTCACCGTCATGTTAATGTTATTGTTTTGATAGGCCACAGGACTATAGCTTTCTCAAGAATTTTTGACGCTTGATGTGACATATAAAAGAAAACGGACCCTGCTGAATTTCAGGCACATGTTTCAGGCTTATATCTGTTACTACCTGATATACTTCATGAAGAAGACCGCATCAGAGCACTCCTCAATTTACATACGCTATAACGTCTGAAACACTTGCTGCAGTTTACTACCTTTTTTTCCCTTACACCTCTCAGCTTTCAATTCTTTCTCTCTTTTTTTAAAATATAATTTTATGAACTTTTTTTAAGAGAAATTCCTGTGAGGACCATGAACTTCCCACAAACCTGGTTTGGGGAGTTTGCAAGGTTTCAAAATCGGGTAAAGTAGTTTCTGTTTATCAGCACCAGAAAGCGGACTGGGAAATTATTGGCAAATTTGAAGACCAAAGAAATTTTAAGCTGTGCATGTACTGCCATTTAAGTTATCCACCCCTCAATTGATATGCCAATCCCAATGTAATTGACACTTTGCCTTTGGGGGGTGGGGGTGGGAGGGAGGGGTACCTCTCAGAAGCCACAGTACCTTGCATACTGTGTATGAAATTAGGGATTGCACCTTCAGATTTATATTATACAACCTAGAAAGCTTCAGAAAAGTGATTTCAAGAGATATTCAGCTCTGTTTTGTGTAATGTATTGTAACAGTTTTCTCTGGTCTTTGAAAAATAATTTCTGTTCGACAAGCGCATTTGTATCAGCAATAGCTTCTTTTAGCATCAAAGCAGTAACCATAACTTCTATGATCTCACCTCCGGACACCGGAAAGAAGGTCTCCTCATCCAGACGAAACATTATCTCATCTTCCGACCCATTGCATGAACTTTTCGCAATCACTGACGTAATGACTACGTCATCTTTCAGCTCTGAGTCGTCTATCGTTCTATCGACACCTTCCGCGGTTATATCGCACGATGTTCGCTGCTCTACGTAAACCAGCAATGTCGTGTTGTCTTCCGTTACGTCGCTGTAGTAAGGGCTAGGGTCGTTATCGTACGTCACTATTTCCAGGCGGTACAGAGTCTGAGAATACTCCAGAGGTCGAAGCGTGTAAATTTCACATTCACCTGTTGTTATGGAAACGAAAATTAATTTACTGAGTAAAATGATTATATAAAAAAAACAAAATCAAAGTTTGCCTGGCCTGATCCTTATATCCTTATATCCAGTGGAGTGTTAGCTCAGTGGTTAACGCCGGTGCCTTTCAATCATAAGGTCCCGAGTTCGAGTCACTCCAAGATTAATGTATGTCGTCCAGTTACAGAGTTGTTGACAATTGACAATTCATAATCATAGACGTTAAATATGAATCTAAGAGACTGACTTCGGTCAGCTTGCGGCTTTGATAAGCCAATGATGGCTTCTTCGTGAGTTCCTGGATCTAAAATACATACATACATATATATATGCAGTTAGGTACCAAATTCTGCTACCCCCCCCCCACAAAAAAAAGTATCTTTCATACGTCTCTTCGATAGTGCACATAACAGTTGCCTATGCCACCTTTATTTTGCTTGAGCAATGCAACGACATTTAGGTGAAAAACAACAACGGTACATTTTCTGTTCAAGGCATTGTGAGGAGTTTCACGTAACAATAAAAACTCAGCATGCAAGGCGTCCCTCTAGCTTCAAACCAAAGGTACCTAAACAAGACTTGTGGGAGCCCTGAAAAATCACTCAAGCCTGCAGTATATAATTATATTACTGAGTAAATGATTATATCATCCAGCTTGCCAAGTTAATTACACGAATAATCAGGCAATCATGTTTCAAAGTCATCATCTTCCGGTTTGCTATTCTCATCATATTTATGCAGGCAAAATAATTACTAATTGCTTTGGTCGCATAGACCACCTACTGTAAGTGCAGATGTATAGTGATCGCAATAATCTAATAATCAGTCAGAAATACTCTAACGACCATTTGCAAAGTTTGCCCTTAAAACACCTTACACATATATCCTCTGTGACATTGTCCTTATTAAAACGTGTTTGTTTGCTTCTGATTGAGAAATGTAACCAACCAGTTATGTGACAATTAAAAATATCAGTAACATTTTCCGTAGAGGCATTGCAAGGAGGTCAGCATAGCAACGGAAAAATGAACTCCACACGCCCTCTATGATTGACTGATATAATTTAAAGAGACACAAAGACTAGACATGTGGAACCCTGAGAGTCACTCGAGCAGCGTAGCTAGCTGACTCTACATAATTTTAATATCAATTGGTGGAGACATGTAGCTCTTGTAATTGAATTACTTGCCAAGAAAAAGTATCAGCCCCATTTCTTACTCTTCCAAGGTTAAAAATACAAACAAGGGCTGAACAACTGTAGTTTTTGGTTAACGTTGGATGGAGTACCAAATGCGATCATACGAGATCCATTCTAATGCTATGGAGGGTAGTTTCACACACATAAAGACGGACTGTGGGGAACAGGATGGGGGTTAGGGAGAGGGAACAGGGGGTGGGTAATGGAGAAGGAAATGGGTGGTGGCTGCAGTGGATGGTGGGAGTACAGGACAGAGAGGGTGAAGAATATTATCGCATATTCTTTCTGTGTCTCTATCTGACTTTTATCTATTGCATAAAATTAACTTACCATCTACGCTATTGAGGTAGAATGTTTCCCAGACCTTGTCTCCTGGGTTGCGAGGTTTGTAATAGATTGGATCTCCAACAGGAAGATCAGGGTCAGTTGCATTAAGAGTGTAGATCTGTAGGTGAAAAGGTCATCATGTAGGTGAAAAGGTCATCATGTAGGTGAAAAGGTCATCATGTAGGTGAAAAGGTCATCTGTAGGTGAAAAGGTCATGCAAGCCTGCCTATAGAAAAACAGTCCTCCTCAAATTCACTCGAGCATTAATAGTTCCTTACTTGATAAGCATTAACTACCCAAAGTACTGATATTAGGATTAATCCTTGAGCGCACCTAATTAATTGACCAGCCACACCTATGATTGTAAACAAAAGAGCTCTAATAGTCAGCGCTATTTTCCAGTGTGTGAAGACAAATTTGGCTTGATCAATGAAAATAGTACACTGTGTGTTTAAGCATGAATTTGTGCAGAGGAGCATTCAGTATGGCTAGCATTACCAACTCGGGTAGATATTAAATCTCCCGTTTTGGGCCGACAACAGGGGGCTTGGGTGGTATTTGCTATAGGCAGGGAAGATAGTAATGGTACGTGGCCCAGAGAGGACATTTCGAGAAATAACATTTCCACCGGTGAATCTTGAAATTTCGGCTTGGCGTTGATCCTGGACCTGTTTTTTACAGATGAGATGCTGATCTTAATAGGCTAGGGGGGCTTTAATTATCTGCTTGAGTGACTCATTTTATATTTTCGTATTTAAATGCTTGAGTGTAAAGGGTTGATGCACTTACAGCCAGTGTGAATGAAGTACACTAGGAAATAGTGTACTGAATACTGAATACTTTTACCCTATAAAATAAACTTATAAAAACGAAAATCATTTTTATGTTATATTTTTGGTCATGATCTTCGGTGAAATAAGATTGACTTCGTTACGAGTTCAACCTGGTTAACCCTCGCTTGGTTTAGACCCGGCTAACGACTATTTTCCGGATATCACGTGATCTACGAAGTAACCCAAAGTTGCCTTTCTTATCTTACTCCGGCGCAAGTCACAATTACATGTGTTGGGCGAGGGCTAACCAGATTGAACTCGTAATGTCTCCCTTACCTTAGTGTTGATGGCTGTTTCCTCGTGAACATATGTCTGGTAATCTCCGTTCTGAAACATCGGTTTCTCATCATTAATTCCTTCTATGAGGATGGAAACACTCATTTTTGTGCTAAGTCTTGGTTTACCGTTGTCCAAAGCCTGTTGTAGGAAGAAAGGAATAAGAAAAACAAGAATCTCTGACCAGAAGAAAAATATCGACTCAGTTCGTTGTTTGATTGAAACAAATGAATAATTAGTCATGACTTTTGGTTTAACTATATATGTAACAGGATCATGTTATCTCCTACTATGCTGGTACTTTTCTAAGAAGTTATTCCTTATCATGACTCATCTATCTCATCTATCTCATCTATCTCATCTATCATGACTCATCTACTCCTTATCATGACTCATCATGACTCATCACTCATTGGAGTGTTAGCTCAGTGGTTAACGCCGGCGCCTTTCAATCATAAGGTCCCCGGTTCGAGTCACTCCAAGATTAATGTATGTCGTCCAGTTACAGAGTTGTTGACAATTAACAATTCAAAATCATGGACGTTAAATATGAATGTAAGAGACTGACTTCGGTCAGCTTGCGGCTTTGATAAGCCAATGATGGCTTCTTCGCGAGTTCCTGCTTGCAGGAGGATCTAATATACATACTGTACATATACATACATACATCTAAAATGTACTGTACTGATACTGTTCATGAAGATCAACGAGTGTAACAGAATTGTTTCAGCCAGAGAGAAGAATAAACATCACAATACTCTACTTACCGATGTATATTGTGTGTTTACTGTCTCGTTAATTTTGCTAATAACACAACAATAGTTTACAGGTTCACAATAACGAAGAAAGTAGACTATTATACCTTGTTTTTATTTAATGACATTGATCTTTTACTCTTTCTCACTGGCATCTAACTTTAATATAAACGGCATGATCTAATTGGACAGTATCGTGAAAACAGCTTCTATGTTACAAAAGAAAAGCTGTTGACCCTTTGTTGCTTGCACAGGATCGCTGGAGTCATAACTTAAGCATTCTATCCGGCAAATTTGGGCTCAGAAATCAACTAAGTAAATTCTTACTCTCCAAAATAGAACAGCTTTTATCAGTTGTCAGCTTAGCACAGACTGTGATGGCATATTAACCAGTTTTTCCCATTGCAGGAGTGGGCTGGTGGTGCAGGGAAGGAGGGGGGGTAAGGAGGAGGGGTATTGGACTTTGGATGATGGGTACAAAGCAAATTTACTAGCCTAATAGTATTTAACTTCACAAAGATATGTTTTACAACCTACAGCTATGTCTAGAACGGTGAAATCCTAAAGGGAGCAGACATGATGGTTCTTAAATCAAATGAGGGCGGAGTCTAATGCTATAATAGTCTCTGCTCCTTAATTCCTGTGTAATTAAAGACTAGAAATGGACAACTAACAAGTTTAACGTGAAATGTCTAACGACCATTCTTCATGTGTTTCCTATGCTTTTGTAGGCTCGTATGGTTTTGACTATACTTCATTTAACTTAAAAAGCTGTTCATGATTCCCCTTCCGCGCGCCCCTCCATCTTGTTTGTGGGAGGGGAGGAATTGCGAACAACAGATCTGACTGATGTAATTCTTCCCCTCCCCACCCTCCCCCACCCTCCCCCACCCTCCCGTTCCTCAGCTGGTAACATCAGCATACAGAAAGCATACTAAGACATTATGTGTTCTTGTTGCCGTGTATGTTTGTTTCATGATCATGTGAACAACAAAATTCCCTCGTAATCGAAGGTCTGCCTTCACTCACCGTCACGACGATGGTGATAGAATTGTCAGTTTCTCTGTCTAAGGCTTTCTGGAGTGACAGCTCTCCTGTCTCGTTATTCATTATGAAATACTCTGTAAAAATAGAACATAAATACAAATGGAACATACAAACAAATCGAAAATAAATACAAATAGAACATAAAAAACAAATAGAACTTCAAAACAAATAGAACTTCAAAACAAATACAACATCAAAACAAATACAACATCAAAACAAATACAACATAAAGCAAATACAACATCAAACAAATACAACATCAAACAAATACAACATCAAAACCAATACAACATCAAAAAAATACAACATAAAACAAATACAACATCAAAACAAATACAACATCAAAAATACAACATCAAAACAAATACAACATCAAAACAAATACAACATAAAACAAATACAACATCAAAACAAATACAACATCAAAACAATATTCAACATAAAACAAATACATCAAAACAAATACAACATAAAACAAATACAACATAAAACCAATAGAACATGAAACAAATACAACATTAAAACAGTATAACATCAAAAACAGAAAAACACAATGGATCTCCTTTGAATTTTCAAAGGAGATCTTTGTGATCATTATTTAATGGAAAATTCAAAGCATTTTTCATTTATAACCAAATCTCAGTTGCACAATTCAATTTTGTTTTTTAACATATCAATGTGTTCCTTAAATCTGGTTGTGAGTAAATAACCTCTTTGAGCTCCAATGACACATAAAGTATATCAGGACCGGTCTTGGCCAAGCATTAGTCTGACTTTTCTGAGTATTGACATACTGTATGTTGCCATGCAAATTTTAGACTGTTTTCATTGGAAGAACAATAGGGCTAAGAGCGGACCAAATTTCTGTTTGGACAATCAAATATCAGTTAAGGGACTGTCCGGTGGATGAGTATAGATGATCATACCCGATTAAATTGCATTGTAATTATCTAGGACCAGCTTTTATCCCAAAATATGTAAAATGATAAAATTGGTATTGCTCAGAAAATTCGCCTGGTCAAATACTCCGGTGTAATCTACAAGCCCTTGCGGGTTTCTCGCACATTTGTGGTCGCTTAAAGCGTCGTATAATTACCGCCTGACTATAATTATTATTATTGTTATTTATTAGTATTATTAAACAATGGTTTCAATCTCTAGTATCAGCTGCAGATACTGGTCGTGTTTGGGTCTCCCTTTAACAATACTCTCCCTTTAAGAACAAACTAGGAGTGTTAGCTCAGTGGTTAACGCCGGTGCCTTTCAATCATAAGTTCCCGGTTTGAGTCACTCCCAGATTAATGTATGTCGTCCAGTTACAGAGTTGTTGACAATTAACAATTCATAATCATGGACGCTAAATATGAATGTAAGAGACTGACTTAGGTCAGCTTGCAAATTTGATAAGCCAATGAGGCTTCTTCGCGAGTTCCTGCTTGTAGGAGGATCTAAAGTACATACATACATACATATTCTATCTTACCATCATTATCGACGGTGTATGTTATCTTTGAATTTTCATTTCCTGGCTCGTCACGGTCGTCGGCTTGAAATGTGCACAGCGGATCAGCTGGCGTGAGTCCCACGTCCCCTTCGGTGACATCAAGTTGTTTGCAGTAGGCCATGGTCACATCCGTGAATGCTGGCGATTCATCGTTTTCATCGGTGATCTTAACCACCACCTGTTTTTTGTTTTTTGATGTGTGTGAAAAAAAATTGAAACTTGCCATTCGTAATTTCCTCGTTTTTGTCCCGAATGAAAATCTGCACGACTTTAATATTGTGCACTTTTCATAAAGATATAGCACGAAAAATGTTAAGTTCCACTTGAAAAACGTTTTGGGACAACATCCTTCAACACGATTGCACTATATGCCATTATTATAAGCAACAATACAAAAACACACGAACAGCTGGCTCTTGAAATTTGCATACAATTTTGCTGAGCTGTCTATAGCTATAAATTCCTGACACTCCAATTGATTATGTTATTTTGATAACAAACCAAAAGCTAATAAAATGCAAGAAAGTGTTATTACTTTTGGGTGTAGAAGTATTTATATTTTCAACGTTTATATCTCTGGAACAGAACATGGCTTTAAAAAGCGAAAAGTTTAAACTAATGAATGTTACTAAATTAATGAATGTTCTGCATCAAACTCAAAACAATGAAATTATTTGGTGAACAAGACAAACCTTGTGTAAAACAACTTAATAACTGATACACACATGTCAAGCAGCATGCAAAAACTCTCTTAAATTGTTAAATTCTACAGGTGACAATTCATTTTGTTATGTAAACTTTCCTTCGACTGTAACTTACGTATTGTGTTGTTCTAAAACGAGGCTGAGCTGTGTTTTCCACAAACAGGGAAAATTCAAATTGACTCTGATGCTCTCGGTCAAAAGGGCCATATACGTAGACGGTACCCTGTAATCAAAACGATAAAAGTGAAATAGAAATTAACAAACACACAAAAGGTCCCCTCCGTAAAGTGCAACATTGGTCTTTATTTATAAAAACTCCTTTGAGATGAGCAGTATAGTTTACCTTGAACCTTGACCAGCATTGCTCAATAATTTACAATATTTGCAGCCATGAAGCATGCATCTAACTAATACACACAGCATTTTCAACAACCTTGAGTCCTTCAAGGGGCATTTTACAGAACACGGTCAATGTATTGCCGACTGCAAGTTTAACAGCAGTAATGCCATTGTACTTTGGCAAATACCAGTTTGGGTTATGTTTGTTTGTGATGAAAATGAAGCAAAGTATAATACCTTCAACTATAACTCTGACATGAGAAGTTAAACATCTACGGGATGAGGGTGAGAGGTGGGGGGGGGGGTTAGAAATCAAATAATGTTGAAAAATTCACACAACTGCAAAGACCATCTTCAAGTAATAGCTTATATGTAAGCAGCTGCATCACTCTGTTTACAAAGTGCAAATTAATTTATTTATTTTCCCTCAAAGAGAAAAACAAACTCACTGTCTTGCAGGATAACTGCCTGATAACGATGTGATGTAATATATAGTAACATAGAGAAGAAGGACTCCAGAAAAGAACAGAAAACAGCAATAGGTATATCACCTATCACTGACTTCAAACTCACCGTGGTTTCGTTAATTGTTACATTTGAACCTCCGTCCGATGTAATCTCATAATCTTTATTGACTGCTAAATAATCCAAGTCTTCCACATTTATCTTCAAAAGAAAGGGGTAAAGAAATAACCTGTTATTAATTTTGAAACTTGGCTCGTATATGTACATTTAAAAAAAAAAAAAATACATACATACAACTACAAAGAACAACATAGAGGTCAGAAAACATGGCGTTTAAGGCCGGGCTGTTTTTGAGTTTAAGATGTAAAGCATGTTTCATCTGTTTGTAAGTCTCTAAGGAGAAGGAGAAGGAGAAGGTTGCTAATACTCTGGCTACCCATGAGGCTAATTGTATGCATAGCTTCAAACAACAGTTTCATCTTGTATTATTTTCTTGACTCTTAGCACCACTGAACATTGCTTGACCTTAGATATAAGGCACTATATAAATTATGTTGATTGATCGATCGATCGATTGATTGATTTATAATACACCTGCACTGTTGTAAAATCAGCATCATCTATAAATGAAACTTACAGTGAACGGAATAGGACCGGCTTCATTTTCAGCCATGTCTACTAGAAAATTTGTATCCGAGGTAACCGTGGGTGGATGATCGTTCACATCCAGGATGAACACTGTAAGGAGGCCGGGATTTGTTTCAAACTGAAATATGAATTTTCATTTTAAAAGTCAAACGTCACACGACAAAAAATTAATATGGATAAGATTTTATTTTAAATGGGAATGAAAAGAGAAGATAGAGTTAGGGTTTATGGTGCTTTTAATTAATTTTGTACTTTAAATTTCACATCAGGCAGTAATAGAAAGCATATTGAGGATGAAGAAAGTTATATGTTAGAAGAGAATGGATGAGCAAAGTGGAAGATGGTCTGTAGGTCAAAGTAAAAGAAAAATGAAATAATAATATAAATAATAATCAGCAGTTATTTTTACGACGGTTCAAGCGACCACAAATGTGATAGAAACCCCTAAGAGCTTATGGATTACAACTTACACGTCGGGTGGCTTCCAATTCAACTCAAAGTTGGAATCTTTTCAATTTAGAAAGTCATTTCAGATGGGAAACCGTAGATTGCTCTTGGACGAAAAACTTACTATGACCCGGCCGGGATTCAAACCTGGAACCTCACAATTTGCTAAAGCCTAATAAGCTAAGAAATGGGCGCAGAAGAATGAAACAGTGGTCGCAGAAGAATGAAGTAACAGAGGATGGAGCAGCTGAAACGAATG
>KN890704.1:8537-22165 GCA_000934455.1 Apostichopus parvimensis
ACCTTCGGAGGGCAAAAATTTTCCAAAGGGGAGGCGTGCACCCCCTCCCCTTAGACCCCTCCCCCGGGACGGCGATTACCCCCAGGACGGCGATTACCACCCGGACAAAAAAATGACCTGCGGAGAACACTGCCTTTAATTAATTCCCCCAGTGGCTATCCCCAGCATTTAAAGGTCACCCCTACCAGGGAGTTGTTATGGAACCATAACAACTCCCTGCGCGTACCATCAGAATGCTCTAGCGTGCTCTTCAATTACCTGTGTAACCCCCCCCCCCCCCCAGGACGGCGATTAGGATTGACGCCCCTATTGTTCGTAAGATATACTACTCACCTCTCTGTACGATTAAATTATTGCAAGCAACATTATCCCCCTCTTTTCTTTTCAAGAACTGGTCTGCAGAAAATAGAGGAAAAACAAAAGCACATGTCTACAAGGCTAATTCACATTCCCAACCCGACATAACGAAATTCTTCTGCGTATCTGGTATTGTCTCTGATATAAAATCAACTACATAAACGAAACAAGTGGTAGTTAAGCAGTCAGTTTTTTGTTATCGCGTTCCGTACGTGAATTATAGCCTTTGCTTTGTACATCTCTACACAAAACTAACATAGAGATACATGTACAAGGTGGCACAGTGTAAGGTGTGAACTCCAGTTAGTCTTCAGTGCTAGTGTACCTGTTAACCTCCCCGAACCGGTCATTCCCCTGATCTCCTCCACATGCATGGTTGATCGATCTCCTATTGTTCCTGTGAATTTGAACATCAGGCGGAAGAATATGAATTCAAGGTTTTTTTAGGGTACGCTTGTTTGAAAAACTAGAAATCTTAATCCGTCTGTTATGTATGCTTGTGTTTTTAATTGGGCATTAACTTAGGCCTTCAAGTTTATAGTATTATTAGGCTAGACGTAAATAGGACCAAGGACAAAACCAGGCTAGCACTAGTAGTACTGAGTGTAGTATGTTAGTGTACGTTAAGATTTTCAGACGGCAAAGTTTTTTTTTTAAGCTAGTCTTATGATTAGTTAATACACAATTCGCAAAAGGCTATGATCAATAATATAGTTATATTACACTCACAAATAGCAGCTTAGCTTGTTCAATCACAGGGGTTTCAGGTGTCAATGTGCTGAGAGTAGGTTTAAGTTTCATGCCTTGTCGTGGCTTTGAAATATTGATTAATTTTGTTTTGCCCATGATGTTGGACCATCCAATTTCTAGCCTAACTGAGAATGATGAAGTACATAATTAGCAACGGTTTACATTGAATATTTCTTAGATTGGACACAAAGAACATATATAAGTATTACAATTTACAGCAGTTGAGTGGATTAGGTAATCCTATGTTGTTGCCGACTGAAGATGATTTGGACCTGGGCCTAGGCCCAGCGTCTTAGCTAGCGATGCGTCTCGCCGTCTTTGAGACGGCTAGATCGAAATGAAAGACTGCCGAATTTGAGTGGGACGGCTTTTGAGACGCCAATAAATGGCTCTGTCCAGCCTCCCAAGTTAACGTAACTAAAGCCTAACTCGGAGAACAAACATAATTTAAACAGACTCATATGTCAACATATGTCAATTTATAACATTGGCTTATTGCTGCAGACAAATAAATTTCCAAATCGAAATGAGAATATCGCCATTTACCAAGTTATGCCTAACGTTAGCGCAGCTACAGTGCATTGCCCAGGTAACGAACGCTGCGCTCTAGCCTATTGTATTACTATTACTTACTCACTGCCGGTTAAAATTAATTGTGACATGCTTTTGCTTTAGCTAGGGTTTGCAGTAGCAGCGTGAATCGCGCAAACAGTTCTCACAATCCGGCATAAAATTTGAAGCAGTGCGGGAAGGTCGCGCACACTCACCTGAAACTTCCCGCACAGTCACTGGCAAATTACGGCCTCAACTAAGCAATTTCAGTACCAGCGACAATAACCTAAAATCCCCACAAATCTCCAACCACATGGTAGCCTAACTTCACACTAAGTCAACATGGAAATCTAACCTAGCCATTTGTTTATTCTCTCAAGTTGTGTCGCAAATAAAAATAAAACTATCCATGAAATACTGCAATCTTCAACCACATGTTAGCCTAACAACCACACTAAGTCAATGGGAAATGTAGCCTAACCATCGTTTTGCAAAAAAACCCCCAAAAACAATACTTTGCGTAGCTTTGCTTACATACTTTCCTTGCTGCTATCGCCGCGCTCATGTTAGCCGAACACCACACGTAGTCAACGGGAAAATCTATCCTAATCATCTCTTTATTCGTTGAAATTGTGATGCAGTTAGCTAGAAATAAAATATCCATGAAATACTGCAACCTTCGACCACATGTTAGCCTAACAATCATACTAAGTCAATAGGAAATGTAGCCTAACCATCGGTTTGCAAAAAAAAAACTTTCAATTTGCTGGAAATCGGCAGTTGTTAGGAAGGTGTCTGCTATGTCTTAAAGAGTGAATGTTTATGTACACCGTTGCTGCGTCGATGGATTGAAGGTTTTAACTTTGATTACTTTTCAGCGGTATAATGGTTTCGTGTTTGGTGCAATCAGTAACAGATGAGACGCCCTATTTAAAATATCTGGCTAAGACCCTGCCTAGGCCTGGTTAAAAAAATATATCTTTTGAATTAACTTTAAATTATATAAAAAGTAAATAATAAAGGACATAGTTTCTGCAAAAATTGTATCAGAAAAATACTGCATGGTGTTACTTCATAGGTGGTCAGTATAGGCCCCAAATCATAGTGCACGCTATAATTGCTAGTTTTCAAAAAGTACATTCCTGGAGGTCTTCACTCTCCAAATTGTTCTCAGACATTTTTAAGGAACACACAAGATGACTGAATGTTCCAGTGAAGAAAATTTCCTCGAAGCTTGTGATAAAAACAGTTTAAGAAATTTTGACCAAAGTTGACCATATTTGAATATCTAGCATATTAGGGGCCAATACATCATAACCATACTTCAAGCCCCATATTTACACCACAAAGGAGACCAAGCCACTGATAACTTTTTAACAACTCTGACCTGAGCAGTTCCTGTTCTTAGTTATTCTGAAAACCAGTTCCTTCCCCTTTTCTATATCTGCTGCGCAAGGAACCAGATTTGCGGTCTGTTATCATCCCTTTCCCATTACAGCATGTAAATATCATTGGAAAATGTTGATTCAAAATGGCAGGACTCCAGCTGTATCTTATATTAAGACGTTCGCTGCAAATGTTGTACAGAAAATGACAAAGTCTGAATGACTGCAAAATGTAGGTAGAAATGATACACATATTTCATTTACCGATTTTAACTTCCAAAGAGGCAAGAATGAACAACTTCTTGTAAAATTAAACTCATCTTCAAATGTGACATACTGTACATGTATATAGTCTGTAAAACAATGGCGGCTCCTACCACGACCATTTCTTGTAGACTGAAAACAAGGACTAACATTCTATTTCAGTGCATACATATGCTAGCCCTACAGCACTAAAAATATGCTTATGAAAAAATATGAACATTGAAATAAAAAGGGAAAGTATTTAATTTCCTTTTGATTCTATTGCATGACCTTTCGACAAAATGGCATCGCCCTAGCGTGTCTTTTGAACCATTATACTATGTATTGCTCAATTAGGGCAGGGGTTTCTTAGAGCTCTATTTGGGCAAATCGGCAAATTGTAAGCATTTCCATAAGATTTAGTTCAAGATGAAAGTTGGGCTTTCTTCTCCTTTAAATACTCCGGGATAACCTGGGGAAACAGGAAACATTTGGACAAAACAGAAAATAAAAGGAGCTTGGTGGAATTGTTCTTGCATGGAACGACACTTTCAAATCTCTCTATATAGCTAGATCTGTGTAGCATGTAACTATATGTGGCTTGATTTAGTTATATTCTATGGTTGACTTGTCTATTGTTATGATACATGCTTTTATCGGAACAGTAAAACAAGATCAAAGCTATTGTGTGATCTAACCCCTTGCCCATTGTGATCAACCTTTGCTAGAATACTGAACATAGAAATGACTAAATATAGTCATATTTATAATACAGTAAATGATCGCTGAAGTGTGTTATTCAGTTCCTGTTTGAAATTTGAATTTAAAGGATTTCGACACACTTTGAGAATTCCCCATTTTAAGAGTAGTTGAGTCCAGGATATAGGATATGTACTGTAATGTATTCTTTAGTATGCATTATAGTAAATCTCTGGTCCCATTGCTTGGTTATGTACTGTAAATCTGTTCTACAGTAGTTCCTTTATTGGCTTATGCCCAGCAGGAACAGCACAGAAGTTATTGTGGAACATCAGGCAATAAAAACAAGGCAAGAGTCACTTAGAAAATATAAACATACATATATGGATTACTGCATGTGTTGTTTGTTTCTCAGGATATTGTTCAGTAGAAAGAAAACCACTCATTTTACTGTCACACTTGATCACATTTTTTATTCATTTCGCTACTGATATTTTGTCTGTTGATGTTGGTGATGTTTATTTATATTATGTGTAGCTGATCTTAGCGCTACTGTATTTCTACACTATATGAAAGATGGATTTGGTATAAAAGTACAGCTTTTAACCAGTTAATGCAGTTGATTTTGACTTGCAATTGGCTAACAATTGTCTTGAAGAGAGCTGGATATTGACAGAAACAGTTTAACTGTACATATATAAACAAGTCTTCAATAACAGCATCGGTCCTCTTGGCAAGAGTAAGTTGTAATGTTAGCTATAAATTAGAAACCAATCCAGATCGTTCAACTTATATTTTCTAAAGCAGGCCTCAAAATTCGGACTATTTTACTGGCTGAGTGCCCGTGCCGTTCCCCGCCCCACCCCACCCCGCCCCATTATTTTCCACTTGAGGAATATGTCACTGGACATTGATTTGAGCCAGTAGATTTTTGAAGCACTGGCATTTGGGTGACTGCTGAAAGTGGCTTAAGTTGTGAAATTCTGAGCCTCTAATGCAATATCTACTTATCTCTTTACCAGTTTAGACATATTTTTAAAATTTCTTCGATGTTAATTTTATCAGCAAGTGTATAAAGTTTTAGCTACTGCTATGGTCTACTATTGTTGCTTAATTTTGCTTTACTTTTACTGTTTCCATTTTGACAGAAGTTACTGTGGTGAAAACATCTTCAACACTTGACCAGTTTAGATGTGAAGCAAGATGCCAGATTTTTTGAGATTGCAAGGTGGGACTATTTTATGTGGTTTTTTGAGATCGTTGTTCTAGGCTTGATGTGGTTCAGAGCACCGATGGCGATTGTGTAGGAGGTGCTAAGGGGTAGATAGATGTCTTGGACAGGAATGGTGACTGTTTGAAGGAGGTGCTATGTGGTTAAAGGATGAGAACTCTGATGGTGATTGTGTGAAAGGTGCTATGGGAACATTTTTATGAGTAAGGATGTGATTTTGTGAGAGGTGTCATAGGGTAAAGGTTCAGAGCCCCAATGGTGATTGTGTCAGAGGTGCTACTGTATTGGGTATGTTCTGGATGGGAATGACCACATGAGACGTGGTATTGGGTAGATGTCCGTACCGGGAACATTGATTGTGTGTGTGAGGTTCAGACCAGTGATATTGATTGTTCTATAGGATTGTACAAATGCATGTGGCAGAGGTGTTATGGTATGGGGTAGAATGGAAGGTGAACATGAGGATTTGGTTATTGAGTGAAAGATGCTTGACTATTAAATGCATGTAATGAAGGTCACCTTGAGGGTTGGAAACCATCGGAATGGCAAGTTGGAGAAATTTCATTATGGAGTCCCCTTTCTGACCAATTTTGGTCCTTTTTAAGTTTAGTGAGCCACTAAGGCCTATAGATATATTTGCCTTCCATTAATCTTAGACATTGAAGATAAAGATAACCAAGCTAAAGAAGATGTAGCAGGTGAGAAAAGAGGTAAACAAATAGCCGTATAATTTATGACCATCGGTTTAATCATTTCTTCATATCCTGCATCACTGGCTTCCCCCACCCCGACCCCACTCACCAGCCCCAAACCCCTTTCCCTTAACCTCCTTCCCCCACTGTTTCTTTCTGGTATATCTGCTCAGCCTTGCTCTTCTCTAATGCTAGGTTCTGCGCATGAACAGTACGCTAACTTTATCGAGAATACAAAATTTAAAATTCAGATACAATTATTTTGCTGGTTATAGGAACATATATATTCAATAAAGTACTGCATTGCAAATTCAGGTAACATTGCACGATGTGACAAACTCAAAAAAATGAATCCAGCAGACATATTTTTATGTATGTTTTTTTTCACTAAATTGTGATTTCATGTTCGGTAGGAATTACCCTATTGCAAGATACATTATATGACAAGTCGGAAAGAATATAGACTAAGTGTTTTTCTTGTGTATCACAGTTTTAAAAATCTAAGATACTTTTCATAGCTTTCTGATGTTTGAGAATCTTGCTCTGTCTGGTAAAAAAACCGCCATTTTATATTAAGGGTTAGTAAGATTTAAGAGAATTTTGAGGTAATTTTGAGAGCTTTCTGATGGATCAGACCCCTAACAGTTAAGGTAAGCGACAAGTCTGTCGTTGTGCGCAATCACTATGAAAGATCCAGGAAACTACCATTATGTGGTTAGAAAATGGCAATTGGATGTCAAAATCCTTGAATCCTATTCAAACCTCAGGGATAAGATATTGCAATGCATTTTGCTGGGCTTCTTTTGTAACACTGTATCTTAGCAGCAGACATATTATACAGTAAATGTCAGTTCATGAAGGCTGGACAGTTCTGGGATTTCTAATCCCAAGAATTCTCTCTTGCTTTTATGAAATAATATTACCGATAGATCTTACACACTGTACAGTACAGGGTCTATATAAGGAAGTTGAAACTGCTAGATGCTTACTGTAAGTAGTCCCCCAAAAAGGCCACAATATATAAACCTTTTGTACAGTATTTAACTTTGTGTAAAAGTAAGTTGGCCTGACGTTTTGATCCTAGCAGGATCTTCTTCAGAGGCTAAATGACAAGTAACAGTAACAGAAGGGACAAAACACGCACAGAATACAGACAGGTTAATGAGCATGGTGAACACAAAGAGATAGATGTAAGGGGATTAGTGGACAAGGGATGGAGAGAAGAAAGAAAGAAACCAATAAGGGAAGAGGAGTGGTAGGAGATAAACAGTGGAGGGACAAAGAGAGGATTGAGGGAAGGGGTAGGGAGTAAACTGGAGAAAGACAAAGACAGAAAGGTGTGGAGAAAAAAGGGTGGAAGAGAGCTATGAGAAGAGGAGTGATGGGGGGGGGGGAACAAGGGGGGGGACAAGGGGAGAAGGAGGGGGAAACAGAAGAAAAGCTTTAGAATATATACATTTATGCGGAATAAATACTTTTGTGACAATGTTGTGCCTGCAAGTTTTCTTGGTTTAATTCAGTATAAACTCTTATCAATGCAGCTAGCTGTATGCTTGTATACTCTCTAACATCAAGTGTTGCTTTCTCTTATCTTTACCGTAAATACTGTGATACAGTCACTGCAAAGGACTGTTGTATATCTGCATAAAAACTACACTAATAAGAAAGTCTCAGGCTTAACAAAAAAAAAATTGCCAAAGGGGAGGAGGGATCCCCTGCCCTGAACTCCCCCCTGCTCGCCGTCCTATCTTGGCAGCAAACTTGACACCCATGCTGAGAAAATTTGTTCGTTCCCTGTTTCGTCTTTCTGCCTAAAGCTCTGTCTGCAATTCATTCACCTGTCTTTCCACATAAGAAACAGTACAAGTACATACTGCACATGTATGTACAGTGTACTGCATAAAGCTGCCATGTGAAACCTTTTTCAGGAGCTCTGTAATTAACGCAGTGCTTAACTACTGCTCGCATATTTACAGTATGAATACCTGGCCTTAAAGTTTTTAATGAATGATGCATAAAGCTAATTGGACGGTACAGTATATTAACCAGACTGATTTTTTGCTGACTGTGGTAAATCCTGTTGCAATGCATTGATTGACTATTTCCTGACTTCTTACTGTTTACATATGTGACGACTAACAGCTATATTTCTTTCTCTCAAGGTCTCGGAAGCCAAAAAAAGGAAGTCCTTCGTCTTTCTAAATCCTGTAAATAGCAATCTGGCATGATATTAGGGAACAAACAATGTGAATGTTTATTTAGGGAAAGTCCTTTATATGGCCTCTACAGTACAATAGGTATATGTACTGTATCTTGTAGTGTGTTGTAGCTGAAAATGAAATTGAAATTGAAAAGTCAAAGAAAGAATTGTGATAGGAATGGGTTTGGAAAATTGAGCAGTTGTAGGACTAGAAAGGAGGACTGGAGTAGGGTATAAATATATCATATCACTTCATTAAGTACTATAAACAGAAAGCTTATTTTTGTCTAGGAAGAGACATGCATGTATACATGTTAATTCTGAGATTCAAACTATGTTTAAAATGAATATACATGAACTGTATTCAAATATATGTGGTTTGTAAGCATTTGTCATTGGTGCGATCACAGCATAACCGACCACTTCCCTTCTCCGCTCTGCACTGTTGCATATATATGCATTATGTCGTGGTCATGAAGAGTGTGACAGTTTGCGAATTAAGGGAACCGGATTTTATACTAATTGGAACCTTGCTGAACCGGAACATTCTAGTAGTAGACCTAAAGAATATTACTAAAACTCCTAGTGTACAGTACATAAATACTTAACATGTATGTGCCGTACAACTGACAGGTAAACAGCCGAGAACTGTTCAAAATAACTACAAAATACAGCGCTATGTTGCATCTAAGTACTCTCCAATTTACCAAACATTTCTCTCCTCACCTTAAACCCCTCCCCGGGACAACATTACATCTTATTCCTCCTCCCCCCAACTTCTCCCGGTACAAAAATTGGTGGCTGTGCCTGTGATGTAGCATTATTTAGCCCAGCTGGGGGAGGAGGGGGAGGGTGGGGGAAGGGGTGGGGGGAGAGTCAAGGGAGGATGTGCATGTGACTCGGCTAAAAGTGTACAGAAGTTTGAAAAAAAAGGTCTTTTAAATAATAAATAAATCTAACACAGAATGTGCACAGTACGTGCAACTACTAGTTTCATCCACACTGACTTGTAACTATATCTACAAACATTGAAAAATAATCATAGTTTAGCCTACAGCATATATAAATGTAAATATATATGCATGTATGCCATAGCTACAGTATGTAGCCACAGAGAATGTCAAAGATGGTGCCTGTTTGATCAAACCTGATAATTAGTATTCATTATGCAAACATTGCTGGATTATAAAGGCCTACTGTTCTACTGCACGTACAGTAACAGTAATTAGCCGCTGATTGTTTATTAAAGTATATAGTGACTACTTGAATTGTTGATTCAGTGAGACATCTGCCCTTTCAGACTTTATAATATATAATGGTTATAATATTGAGGAATGTACTTTTGCTTTTGTAGATTCATGAGGCATACTGTGTACTGCAGGACTATTTGGTTGAATCTGGGATTAAAATGATAATTTGGACTTTGAGCAGCTTCCACACTATCGGTGTCGTTTGATATTTGCTTTATAGTAGAAGTAAATTAAATATATTGTAATTTGCCAACAGAAATGGTTATCACCATGTCACCTTCTCTACTGTAGTAGGCTGGGCTCCAATGTCATTCACAGAGTACCATACTAATAGTACATCTAGTTGAAGCTGGCTTTGGCATTTGGGCAACAATTTTATCGAAACGAAAGGAATGTAATTTATCTGATTTTGCATCCATGGAATGCCTTGCAATGTGGGCAAGGTGTTTCCCAAAGTTTGCATAGATTAATGTATCTGGCAGCTTCTGTACCATAGTCTTTTTTTTATGTAGTGAGTTAAGGAAAATTCATAATCGTCAGAAACGTCTATACAGAGTGTGAATAACTTATGCCCCGACAACTAGCAGCTAAAAGTTAACTACAGTTGCAATTAATTTTAGATTTTATCACCACATTTAATGTTAATACTGTAAGCCAGACATTAATGATTAAAATTGATTTGATTGTCAACATTTTCATTGCTCCGACAGTCGTCAACTGGTATTAATTTATGAAGTTTATAAACACTAAAAAAAAACTTCAAAACTTAATACTTTCATTTCATTACTTATGATTTTAGTATTGTTTATCATTTATCAAGATCAACTGGAAAGGCTCATAGAGTGTCAATAACAAAGAAAGAATGTTTGCTGAAATATTAATTGTTATTTCTTACACTGATGAAAATGAGTGTGAGCCAGGGAGGGATGGTGGTGTGGAGAAGCGTGTTTGAGCAGGTGCATACTGTAGCTTCTTCAGGACAATACACAATACGCAAGAAAAAAATAAGGGGGGAGGTTGGATAACTTTAACAGATCGGAAGTAGTACAAAGGCCCAAGGGTGTAGCAAACCACTGAAGGCCCAATAAGCAAGAAGAGAAATAACCAAAGAAAGATAAGTACTGTAACTTAACTGGAGGGGTGTGGGAGGGGTGCTGCCCCAGACCTGGCAAGACCACCCTTCTGGAAAACAGACTTAGCCCATAAAGCCTCCCCAATGGCCGGGCTGTTCCTTAGAGGTGAATATTACCAATGAGGTTTAACTCACTGCGTAAATACATAGGTAACCCTCCCCATCCCGCCCCCATCTCATGAAATTGAGTTAAGGAGTTAGATCATTGTGAAATGATATTTTCATTGTTAACATTTACAGTAGCTCTGCATAAATGTTTATTTTACTGGATAATCAATGCACAATTAACTAGTTGTGTTATTGGCTACTGTAAGCATTACTGTTACATGGAATAGAATGAGACAACTGTGCATGAATCTCGTCACTCTAATACTACCAGCAACTTTTGGTCTCAATCACTGCATCCATATATTAATGTTGTCTGGTAATGTTGCTAATGCTCGGCTGGATTTTAATTGGCTTGAAAAGTTCTGTCCTTCTGACAAGGCAGTTATTCTCACATGATCAGTGAATTATTCCTCAGTGTAACTAAGAGGTCTTCTTGATTACGGCCATTATAATAATAATATGTGCTATTTATAAAGCGCTTTCCAATAAAATCTCAAAGCCCTGTACAGAAATAAATACCTAAAAGATATCAAACAATACAAAAAATTGCACCAGGTAACTAAAAATAGCAATACAAAGAATAACAAGGAATAATTAAAACATAAGAGCAAATATTTACATTACACTACAAGTATAAAGTGTTCATATTAAACATTTAAAAATATGTGTTTTCAAATCCCTTTTAATTTTGTGCTCTGTTAGATCATTCATTAGCACACATGTATGTGAAGGGTCTACTGTATAAAACAGATTTTGTTCTCCGATCTATATTTTAGTGGTCTTGGAATATCGTCCCTCACTTTCAGAAGTTCTTCAAAAATTTGAAAAAAAGCATCATCCTAAGTACTAATAAAAACTAAGAAAGAAAGAAAGAGAGAAATAAAGGAAGGAAATGAAAGGCTTAGCTCTACATGTTTAGAACTTTGTTAATTTTCAATCTATTATTTTTATCTCCAAGTACGCTGTGCTGCACCCCGCCACCTCCAACCCCCCGGCACCACGGCCACATCCCTCTCCGTTCAAACGTCATGTCTGACAACGCCATGTTTGTTCTTAGATGTTGAATACATACAGACTTTAATCCATCCATCCGCATGTTCTGTAAATTCTCATTATAATGCAAAGATTCCATACTGACAATGCCTAATCATACTACTAGTGCACTAACTTTCATACCAGACGAAATGACAAATATCAGCTTCATGGTCACAACTCATAAAGCCATTCTGGACCGCATCCCATTGTAACGTCTAAATTTTTTTAATATGTTATACGCTGCTTTTATTGTTATTATCACTATTTCAAGATGTGTCGCTTCTACCGTTGCCAGAACTAGCTGATATATATATATATATGCGGGTTTCTTAATGAAAGAATGAATGCCTGGCTGAACTCCCTACTCACGATAGTTAGATTTATTCCGGGTGGCATTTACAAGTCGCTGACATTTACCGTTGAAAGATGGATCATAATATACAGCGACAATTGGATTGCACCTTCATAGACAGCAGATGGAGAAGTATTTACATAATTATGTTGCTTTATGTTAACTTTGTACTGTTTGCAATGTGTTTGGATTTCAGTTAGAGCATACAAATGTTGAAATTTTGGCTGTTGTTGTTGTTTTGTTTTTTGGCCTTGTCAGAATGTATAATAAAATTTAATAAGTTTTGTTTTAGTTGTGTGCAATGAACTTTTACAGTGACTACTTTTTAAATCATATAGTTTTACAGACACAAGATCCTCATGTAGCCATTGACAGTACATTCTAAAGACTAAAGAGTCAAAATTCATAGGTCTGTGTGACCACAACTCCTGGTTGACAGTTGGGACATTGATTAATAGGAAAGGTTTTCTGTTTTTATAGGCTAAATCGTGTTAACGAGTGATAAAATTTGAAAATGAAAGTGTCCCCTTAAAATTTTTGTCGGAAGCAAACGTTTCAGAGACTTAGAGGGTACGAATTCAAAATGTAAATTATAAGTTATTGAGACATAAAAGAAACTTTTTGATCTACAGTATATTAATATTTTATTCATAAATTTTCATATTTGATACTAGAACTGCATACTGTTAGTTTGTGACATTGCAGTACATCAGTATTAAGTCAACTGTTGATCAAGTATAGTGTACATCATTTATGAAGAAAAGTCAACGTTTGGAAAGTTTCTGGCAGTTGTAGGCATTTTGTAAAGATGTGGTTTAATATGATCATAAAAATATAATGTGCCTCAGTTATGGTTAATACGATCATAAAAAAAAATAAAATGTGCCTCAGTTACAAATTTATTACAAGAGATCCAAGGTAGGTATTTCTTCCTGGTGAATATTCACTAAGTTGGTGAAAAAACAAAAAAAATCAAGATTGACAGAGAGAGAGAGAGAGAGAGAGGAGGGGAGGAGTGGGAGAGGAGGGGAGGAGTGGGAGAGGAGGGAGAGGAGTGGGAGAGGAGGGGGAATTATGTCATTTGCTAGACTTTTCATAATCTTAACTTTTAGTGGTACTCACAAGTGACGTAAAAATTGGCAATTCTCTTCAAGGACCTTCATTTTTCAATCTTCAGATGATGCAGCTTCTCAAGATCAGGTTCCAAGCCCAGTGGAAGAGGAAAGTCGAAGGATCTTACTGAACCAACCCCAGTCGGTGAAGTACTGCAGCAACGAGGTCGAGTGAGTGCTTATTAATTATTGAATTTGTGCAATTAACACGAAGGATACAGAAAAGTTTGTGTAACACCGGTGTAAAAGATGATGGCTATATCTTGGTTCATACCTCTGGACATACAATCAGCGTCCAAAGCCTAGTGGTTAGGGTGTCCGCATATAAAGTGGAAGGCCCGGGTTCGAATCCCGGTGGAGGCTGGAAGTTTTTTCGCTGTTCTGGATTTTCCAACTCACTACAATTTCAATTAAGTATGTATATATTTGATAGTTGAATTACGACCTTCCTTACTGGTTTAGAACCTCTGGACATACAATCAGCATCCATGGCCTAGTTGGTTAGGGTGTCCGCGTACAAAGTGGAAGGC
>KN890705.1:19245-38398 GCA_000934455.1 Apostichopus parvimensis
CCAGTACTAGTAGTACTCAGGGGCGAATACACGTATCGTACCAGTGTTATACGTGTGTGATGAAGGAGCAGATCTTAAACAGACTGCAAAGCTTTCCACTAGAGGGGTTCTAGTTTCACACGAGACCCACGTGCCCTGCTAAAGCCCCTATACAATTACAACTCACTGGTGAAACTTCTGTTGTAGGCCTAGGCTACGTTCGCTGGAGGCAATCTTCTATGTCTGCAGCTGTACGTCATGAAAGCGAGTTGTGCGTAAACACACAAGATATATATCCATAGGTCATTCACAATAATCATCCTTGGTCTGTGATCAAGGAGTGGCTGACGTCCCTGTCTCTCAGGTATTTCCCTGGAAGGGGGCTGTTTTCGTTGCTACGTGGACTAACCAACCCATGTCGCACTAGTCTGTAGTCAAATGTTGTGGAGAGTATATGGAGGGAAGTACCTTTCAAACATGGTTTCATTACCGCCTGCTCAGTTTATGGTGGCACAGTACCACTAGGCACACTGACCTCCTCATGTACACGAAGTTTACTGCGCTCTCATCAAAACATCGCCGAGTACGGGGAAATGTTAGAAGCCATATTTTCCGTTCAATAATTCAATTCTATTGTTTTTGAAATAAAATGGGATTAATATACATTTTGTACCATTATAACGTCCGAGATGAAGAAGAATAAGAATAGCTCCCTATCAAGCAATCCCAAGACAAGTATACTTGGTATCAACATTGACCCAAATGTTCAGAGGTAATTAATTATTGATATTTCGAAGCTGAAAACTGAGGAGGGACGGGGGAGGGGCTAGTGCAAGGGCGGGGGAATCGGAGGGGGCACAGGGGGCACGTGCCCCCCACTTTTCCTCAGATTAAAAATGTGCTCTTTTTCTACATAAAAATTGTACTCTTGATCACTTTATAAGGTCAGCGATATTTCAGTAAGAGATCTAATCCTAATTTAGAACTATCAGGGGCGTAGCCAGTATGTAGCACTGTAGGCCCGGGCCTACACTTTTTTGGCCAAGTTATCTTTTTTTTTTAAACACCCATAATTCAAATCCATAAGTTGGCTGGACGAGTTTAAGAGTGTAGACAGGAAAAAACTATTGAAATGAACGTAGCAAGAACATGGCTAAATTAGGTGACCTATTTTTCTATCATCTAGGCTGTCATTTCTATCGCGTGCCGTTTCATTCAACACTCTACCCGCCGAAAAAGACTAGGATCCGATCTTGTCAGTTTTTTAACATCTAGTTAAGAACCCGTTTACGCAGATAAAATTTCAGTTGAGAAACATTCAACAGTCAAATAAGCCTATCGTTGATTAACAGACTTTATATGTATAGAGCTGCAGCTCTTTATTGCCTGTTGTTGTCACGATCGGCGTTACAAGTTCCAAAACAGCCTTTTTGATAAACATTTACTATAGCTACAGTTGTATCAAAGACAAATACAGGCTATAATTGTATCAAAGACATTTCTGGCCTATCTTTGTATCTACAAGTATCAGAAGTTGAAAAGAAAGACTAGGCCTACTATGTACATGTACCTTGCTAATTTTAAATACATTATGTAGTATTGAATTACGTACTGTTTTTTGGGGTTTAAAAGTGATATTGAATGAGGTGTATCAAGTTAGCAAGAGGCCAGGGAACCAGAATGAACACTCGGGAAGGGCCGTTTCCGGCCATCTGGGGGGTTTGTAAAACCAAAAATTTTCTAGTACGCTCCGCGCCAACTGATGGTGGCGCTCCGCTCAAATAGTCGTGCCTATACAACTTTGCAAAGCCTGGCTACGCCCCTGACTATTAATGAATTTCTGTGGGCCAAACTCAAAGCTATTTTGAATGGAAAAAAGTTGTTAAGCTCTTCAAAAGAAATAAACTCTAATTCGGCAGATTCCTACTTAAGTAATTAGCATGGGGGGGGGGGGCGTTCATGAAGTGATGTGTATACGCAAATAAGATCATACAATAAGAGTTATAAAGGGTACTAAATATCAGGCTTTCGATTTTCTGCAAAGTGCCCTTTGACGTCGGTGCCCCCCCCCCCTGCAGATTAAAAGTACTTCCGCCGCCCTTGGGCTAGTGCATGTGTAATATAGTTGTACGGTTTGACTCTGTGGTTAATGCTATGATGTTCCTTCTTTCTAGGACTTCTAGTATAAGGATAAAGTAATTGCTACTCTGTAGTGTGGATCCTTATAGCAGTGGCGTGCGCAAAGGGGTGGGGACCGAAGGAGCATCCCCCCCCCCCACACCTACGATCGCCAGTCGGGAGGAAATGTTTCAGTCGGGTATTTTTGTATTCAACCGGGAAGAATTGGGCCACTGCTGCGGTGTACCCTCCCCCCACCCCACTTCCTCACCCTCATACTTCTTTTCAACCTCAACCAAAGTAGTTGTTAGCAAAACGTTGCGATTGGGGCTACTTATAAAGTCTAAATATGCCTCAGAATACACCATTGGACTAGGCTCACGTTTTATTTTTTTCTTGGGAGGACCCCAACCCAATTCCACTCCCCCACCCCCCTCTCCTCCTCAGACACACAGAGAGTCTTTAACTTTGATCCCGCGACTTCCGCGAATTCCCGTACGTGGAAAATGACAGCTAACCATCAAATCGTCTCGTTTTTTTTTATACATTCACCTTAATCCATCGTGATTTTCACTTTTCCTTTCCTCAATATGTCTACAAAGAGGGCTAAAACACCGAAATCCTCGAACGTCGGGTATATTTGGACCTATCGTTACATTCCTGAACTACCGTGCCATACTTAGTATCACCCAACCATGCTGAAGACAACTGTAATGTTCAGTTGTATGAATAAAGACACGAAAACATGAAGTAAATATTCTATTTTCTCAACTATACTGCTACTCCTTCTAATTAGGTATATATCCGACTCCCAGATTAATACGATTACTCTTAGAACAAACGATAAATAAACAAACTATACCAGTGTTCTAGTCCCTCCTACTGAGTGATATACCACCGCAGGTGATTACGTAACCAGTCGATCAGTGTACCATAACTTATGAGTTACTGCAGGCTAGATCACAACAACAACCATATCATAAATTTCAAGAAATAGGTTTAATGATTCATTAGAAAAAATATTGAAAATTTGTTATTTGAAGGAATAAGTCGAAATATCCATATCATAATATTGAAGATAAAGTGGAAGTTGAGGTAAATAAGTTTAATAAATTCTGAAAAAAAGGCGAAATTTGATAAAAACAATTGTGACGTTGAGGAATAAGATCTAATAGTCGAAATCTCTAGAAAAAAAAGTCCATAATTGGAGAATACAGACGAAAATTTGACATAAAATAGTCGAAAATATGAAGAAATGAAATTTAAAAAAAAAATCAGATATGTTGAGAATAATCGAAATTTTAAGACAAAAAACAAAACCATTATTATAACAGCTTGAAATCTCTACGTTAAAGAAAAGTGGAATAATCGAAAAATGGTCAACTTGAAACCCCCGAGGAAGAAAGCAAAATTTGAGGTAAAATATGTGTCTCATCTGCACCATCAGTGAACTGTCCATCGGTTTTCTTGCTCCTCCCCTCCCCCTACTGTTTTTCTATAAATTCTTACCTATTCCGCTACACGTTGTGACCATAGCTTGCTTTTGACCCCACAGAGAACAAAGAGACATATTAGTCTCATCCTCACCCTCCCCCCCCCCCCCCCCAGATTTCAAATTGAGCTTCTCGTCCCTTTCCTCCCCCTCCTTCCACCAGCAGGCTTTGATTCTGTTTTTTTTTTACTTAAACCTACCTTTGTTATTTTTACATAGGCCAAATTCTCAGTAGGTCCAATGTGGTTTTCACGTGATGTGCACGACCACCAGCCCAATTGTGATTTGGTGCGATACTGCTGTCCATTGGCTACATGTATCCCAATGGCCCATATGCCTCCATGTCACTGTGTTTCTGTAGAGTCACTGTATTTTGTTTCACACAGAACGGATTCGATAGATTCTTGATCGGTATGAAATATGTACCGTATAGACTCTAATTGTTGTACTATAGCAGTGTACCATTCCTGGCGACCTTAGCCAGCATTCGCTCTCAGTACACGCAGCAATGAACCCGGGAAAACAGTACGTAGATGCCGGCGATATTTTTTAAATCTAATATTAAATTTAATATATACTCCGTAACATTATAAGCACACACTGCAGCGACTGCCATAATCCCAAACTAAACATGTTATTGGTTTCAATAGTACAGATGCACATCATTCGTTATGGAGAAACTAGTAGATAAAAGTCAACAGCAACTTTCCTGAAATTCTGATTCTTGGAACTTCAGATATCTCAGCATTGCTCACGAGGGAAACATTTTAAGAGTAAAAGTTATAATATATATATTTAACTTTGAACAGAAATTACCACTAAGCTTGACTTTCCATCATATTTGAGATTTGTTGGTGACATTTAGCTCCGAAAACTCGCTACGAAATCCCTCCTCCTCCTGATTGGCAAAAGTTCTCAAAGTACTAGTAGGCTATAGCCTTAAACTCTGTAATTCATTGATCCCGGAATTTCTAGCTTAAGACTGATTTACATTCATTCAACAGAGGACATCCCCTGACATGTGACGAATACACATACATCATACGCGCATGGACTTGAGACAAGTAGACGAGACTATGCCAGACATTGAAAGTGAGAGTGAACAATAGAGGAATTAACGCCGATAGTCATTTGTTATGGCGAATTTTTCAAGGACTTAAATCAAACAGATTTAAATAATATAACAACCAACATTGTTTGCATGTTGACAATTTTATAAATTTCCCATCACCTGCAACATCCACCGTACCCCTTACAAAGGTGTAGCCTATATCGATCTTGAGAGAAATACATTAGATCCAGGCTTATTTCCCCGAGTGATTTTGGAGATAATATTCCTCGGGAAAACATTAACCTATAGTCCTGTTTTAAATTTGTTTCGAAGCCATTGTTCAACTATAGTCTGTGTCCGGATTAAAATCACCGCGCTTCGATTCGGGTTAACAACATTGAGAAGTCTCTTAGTTGTATTTCGTACTAAACTCTTTCCCTGATCAAATAAAAATTTCTGACACCTTTTTTGTGGAGAGGAAGACAAATATTTTTTCCAGTTCTTGAGCGAGGGGAGTGAGATGATTCTCAGTTTCATGTATTGGTTCTCCCACAGGGAGCTGATGTGTTGGGAAGCATATCATTGGTTAAAAGTAAGTGCCGGTTGTATAAAGTGATTCATCCCTATTCACCCAATTGGCAGGCGAATAGTCACGAATTAATAAAGAAGAAAAGTTACTCCAGTGCAAATATACCTACAGCACGATCCATCAGTATTTCAGTAGAATCCTCAACAATCGAATTCGAATCCAACACCGAGTCCTTGGAATTTGAGGACATGGCCGAGACCATCACAGTCCGAGTCGAGTCCGGCACCAATCCCCGCAAAGTAATAGACAATGTAAGCTGAAGTGTTGCAGTACTCACAAGTACTAATTACTCGAGTACTTGAGTTATTACTCGACTAATTACTCGAGTACTTGAGTACTCGAGTATATATTCGAGTACTTTTTATGAGTTCTCTGGTGTTAAAGCAGTTAACAAATACTCGTGGTCATCACTCGGATGCTAAAATACCGTCGTGGTCATACTCGTTTTAAGAGTACCTGGTACCCACTCAGAACAAGTACTTCGCGAGCTATAATATATAAGGTAGCACATTCCATGTAAATACCTCATTAACTTACACACTTAACCGTCATATTAATGTTGTCTCCCCTATATAGTTGAGTAGCTGACATGTTAATTTGCAATTCAAGGCACCTTTAAGTTTCTGCATCGTGTTTTCCAGAATATTGCCCTTATCCCGATTCCTAGGATCCTCTGATTATACAAATTACAGCGAAGGGGTGCCCAAGAAGTATCCGTCTCTCTATCCAAGTGAATGGGGAAAACATAATTATTATATACCCTAGTTTGACATTTACGCTAGTGCAGTGGATGGTGTATGCAGTTGTTGGTGAGAGTCACAAGATTTCGAACTTGCGACATTTTATAGCCCCTAATGTCGACTTAATCTTGAAGTTTCATAAAATTTAGGGGTTTTTTTGTGCTTTCCATTTCAACGTTGTGTGTCAACATTCTGAGATCTTTCATCTAGAAATTTCGACTTTAAATCTTGAAATACCCGACTTTTTTCCGATTTTGCTTTTACTTGAAATGTTACTTGAGTTTCAATGACGAAATTTATCCGTAAACTCTGAACTTAAAGTGCTTCATCGAAAATTTCAATTTTGATGTCATTATTTTGGAGTTTTCGAGAAAGGTTTCAAAATGTGACGTTTTAAGAGGTGCATCATGTGAAACGAAAAATCCATCATTTGATTGCCTGCAGGCACTGGTTTTCTAATTCAAAGGATTCAACTGAGTGGCATAAAGTGCTGCACTGTGGAGAGAAACATATTCCTGCCTCCCCATGCCACCCACGACCCACTTGGAACAGTGGGCAGAATCCCCGTCCATCCTGCATCCAGGCTCCCCTTCCTCTCCATACCTACGCCTGTTCTTACAAAAGGACAATTGCATCATGAACCAAGGGCGTAGGAACCGGGGGTGCTGGGGGTGCTGGGGTATCATTCCGCCCCCCCCCCGCTCCACAAGTCAGAAAACCCCTTTTTCATTTCCAAATGAGAAAAAAATCTCATTTGAAGCACCAAATTGCATCTAAGACCAGGTGAAAATGCAAGATTATTTACAAAATGGAGTGGGTGTTGAAGTGTGCTATATTGCACCAAATTGCATCTGAGGCCACCTGGAAATGCAAAAAAAATCCGACCCCTCCCCCAGTGAAAAATATGGTGGGGCGCCATCATCATTCCGCCCCCCCCCCCCTCCCCCACTCAAAAGTACCTTCCTACGCCACTGTCATGAACAGAATAGTTGGCGTGGGACGCACTATAATAAAGCCACAATATGTAAAGTTTTATTTGCCCACTCTTCGTTAAAGGGCTAATTCTCAAGAAAAAGAAGTACCTCATGAAAATAATGTACTTGTAAGGAACCTATCAATATCGACAAAAAAAAATGATTTAGGCCAAAATCATGATGGCATCGCTTTGTGCGACTTTATAATTGAATACATAGTACAGCTTTAAAGTTGGCAAATTACCTACACAGCAAACTGGTAACTGCGATTAAAGTTGAAACGGCTTTGTCTTGCTAACGGTGCAGGTCCCAATACCAGCAAAATCCCATTTAAGTGAGTTGGTTTTGTCTCATTATTTATTTACTTCAATGTTTATATAGGTGGTTCGATGTGTCTCTTACTTGGAAGTTTCCTTACAGTACCGAATGATTGTTATGTGATGAACAATCATTTCTGGCTATATATTACCTAAAATGAAACACAGTCTACAATAACGTTAGGCCCGCAGGCTGCAGTAGTCTGAAAAGTTAGGCCATACGTTAGGCTACACGTTATACTGTGACTAACTCTAGGTCTAGACTAACGTAGGCTGACGCCGGCTAATCATCGTGTACGGTACGCTTCTGTGAAGACACTGAAAGCTAGTGAAACCTATCTTCGGCAAAACCGTACAATTGAATTAGGGCTATGCTACTAGTCACAGAGTGGTCACTTCCAAATGAAACCTGGATGTGGCTTAAATTTGTGGCTTCAAATATTGCAGCATTTTCAAGTTTGTTCCAGTGGTAGCATGGACACTTCGAAGTTCGGACACCTTAGCCTTAAAACACCCCAAAACTATATCTTCTGGTATAAATCACCTGAAAATATACTTGATATGGTGGGAGAAGTTTGTTATATTACGATACACGGCCAAACTTTCTTTCCTGAAAACTGTTTTCACGTTGTATTCCAAGAAGATTCTTTGTGATTGTGGAACTGGTATTTCTTTGCTAGAGTATTGCGAAGTTCGGACACCAGGCACCACAGTGTGGCGCTGGTGATAAAATTGGTGGCGCAGTTGCTCTTTCAGTAATTATAACAGACTTCATAGATCTCTGTCATTTTATTGACAAATATGTAAGTACTTACTTGCACACAGGTCATTTTGAAGAGAAAATAACTGTAGCTTTGTAGTTTTTTTGTGAAATTGGCTTTTGCTGTAGGTTGTCATGGTGAAATCGTGTATTTCTTAGGGGTGTCCGAACTTCGCAGTGTTCCGAACTTCGCAATACTGACTATACTTAATACTTGGCATTACTAATTGTAATGTAAGGTAAACTTGTTTAAGACAGGCTAGCCTAATGTTACCCTTTGTGTAATTTAGGCTATTTATGTGCTAGGGCATACAATGGAATATGGTTGCATTACCTTTGGCTGAAGTAGTAAATTATCAGTCAAGCATGCAGGCCCACATGTCACACAAATATTGAATAATTAATTACGATATTCCAAATTCTTAACATACAAGAGTATTTTGAAGCAACATAATCGTATTATGGTTATTGACTGTAACCATGAGGAGAAGTTAGCATACCCACAGCTGTTTTGTAGTAGGAAATGTCTTGGTATTGGCACATTGGGCTCTGTTTCCAAATGAAACATGTATTATTAACAGTGGCATGTTTAATTCTGTTTCAAGCATTATTGGACTCCTCGTACAGCTACATTAACAAGGATCAAGACAGCAAGTTATGTCTTCAGTTACTCGGAAAAGTGCAGCAGCAGCTGCCAGCATGGGGATTCCCCCACCAGGTAATTATGTTAATTTTTAAATTGTTTTCCTTTAATTATAAGCAAGTGGTAAATGATATTTTTTATATCATTCATGATGAACATACAACTGTTATATAATAGGCTGTTCTAATATATACTAACATTTATAGCCGTCCAACTTAAATGCCAATAATCTATTAAGAATTTTAAGCTACGGACTATAGTGTTTTCTGATTTACCAGAATCCCTGTATATATGTCATTTATTCTATGTTCAAAATTGCCCTTTAAGTACTATACCCTTTAAACAGTTAACTATCAATTTGTATCCTGGCTAAATAGTGTATTCCATGAAACACCAAAACAATGTACAATTTATTGGTTGGGTGAACAAGGTTGTAAATGTGTTTTTGTTTTAGTAAAAGTTATTTCTCATGTTCCCATTTTCTTCTCCAACAGCACACCATGGTCAATCATACAACTCCATTTCGGCTACATTAATACGCAATCACCCAGCTGTTACTGGTGCAAAGATTGGAACCCCATCAAAGACTGTAAGTGTGTTAAAAAGTAATTGACAGTCCAATCAATGTTAAGTCATTAACGTAGCATGGCAAAGCATTGCAAGACAAACCATTTCCTGTGGTTTATCAATCCTTGGTAGTCTCCCTTTGTTCTAAACAAATGGGTATTCCACACCTATGAAAGTAAAAGTTGAAATCACCATACAAGTACACAATGGCACATGGAGAACTGAAATCAAAGGTGTAAATATGCTGTCATAGGAGCAATAGTTCATCTCCATGCTCTCATTCGAGTCAGAAAAAAGGGATCAGTTTGATGGTTTCTTATTAAAAGAATTTTGCCTCTCAATTCCATGTCTTGCAAAAACAATGGATCCCTTACAAACAATAAGAAAGAAATGTAAGAAAACATCACTGACTGAATGGTACAGAATGAGCGTAAAAGTGGGTCAAGTCTACTAACCTTATTTAAGCTATATTAAAACCTGTCTAGTTTGTTCAGCTAAAGCGAAATGATTTTTCTGATCTTATACTGTGACGTAAATTTATGAGTGTCCCATTGCTTTGTCAGTATTTATTGTATGGGCTGTGTTTCCACAGGTCGTAACGGTTCCATAGTGATGCTTAGTAGATAGAAATGCTGCACATACTTAAAGGCATTGTCACTAAAATAGTTGATATAGCTCCTTTTCATATATGAAGAATTATTCATGATAGTGTTAGTATATTTAAGCATGTAGGAAATGATTATAATCTGTAGTCTTTCTGAAGCCCCATCTTGAATTACTGCTAAAATTTGGAAAACATGATTAAGGTATATTAACATGTCTGTTTGTTTTTCTCTCCATTATTTTCAAAGGGTCATGATCGCCGTATACCCAAGCCTCCTAAGCCCCCTGAGAAGCCACTGATGCCCTACATGAGGTACAGCAGGTCTGTTTGGGATACAGTGAAAACAGATAATCCAGACCTTAAGCTATGGGAGATAGGCAAGATTATCGGACAGATGTGGAGAGATTTACCAGAATCAGAAAAACAAGTCTTCACCGAGGACTATGAAACTGAGAAGGTGAGTCATACGGTTTCCCAAAAAAAACAAATGATGTATCAACATGAAGGATTGTGTTGTACTCTTTTCCTGTGAGAAAGTGCAAAGTTTTCAGAAAGGATGAAAATTCATAGCTTTCACTGTTTGAGAGGTCAAAAATTTAAAGTTTACAAGTGCTCCTTGAAGTTGCACTGTTATTCAAATAAAATATGGACAGTATAATAAAAGTATCAAGGTTTCCAAAAAATATTTTACTTTCAACACTAACATACTTTTTGTAGGCGTACAGCTCTTTCGTAGTAGAAATTGAGGTACCGGGTGTTATTATCATCAGCCTTGTAATTAGGTTGACTTCTAGATTGTTGCACTTTTCTTGTGCAGAATATTGCTAATGGCTGGATGGAATATAATTGGAAGTGTTATATGCTTATAGCACGAAAGAGGTTTGTGTATATCGAGTAGAATGTGTGTAAATGTTGAAAGAATGACAAGTTAATAGTCATTAGATTTAAAATGTTAGCAGGAATTTTTTAATATGTCATTTCTTTATTTGCTTTCTTAATTCAGAGTTGTACAAAATAAAGGATGTGTGGAAGGTAGTGAAGTGAAGAGATGCCTAAACTGCATTAATGGTTAACTTGTTAGTTTGTCTTTTGCCATGTTTCTTTCTACAGGCTACCTATAGTGAAGCCATGAAGAACTACCACAACTCCCCATCTTATCAATCGTATCTTGTTGCAAGGGGTAAAGGTACGTTATCTGCTGTTTTTTTCAACAGAAACACAAAACTGTTTAATCCATTGAAAAAGTTAAAAGTAACAATCAAATATGATTATGCACTAAAATTTGCATGGGAATAACCATGAAAATTGCATCAGAACAAGGATGAAGTGTTTTTAAAGCTATGATTCATTTATGATTCTAAGATAATCAGCTGGCATCCTGAATTGGCTAGCCCCTTCAGGATGCCTGTACAAAATCTTTCATCTTCTTAAAAAGTATCCTGTGCTTACCTCTTTTATAAAACTGCATTGCAGAGTCAATTGTGTAATTATTAATCTTGAAGAAATATTAAAGCAGCTTTTTGCGTCCTTTTCTATGATTTTCTCAACCTCATTGACCCCATGAGGACATACAGGACTAGCTTATCTATTCAAATCTGACTTCAAATGGTGGAATAAAAGTCGAAAATGTACAGCTTTGAACGTTGTTTTTCTCATTAGGATCACAATAAACCTCGCCCAGAATATGAATATTTTTATTCTATGAACTTCATTGATTAATGAGGTAAATAATATTCACTTTGCCGGCGTCGTGAGTAGCCCAGTACACCCATATGTACTAAAACAACATGCTTTGTGTACATTGTGTATGGCTGTTTTTTTTTTTTTCGGGAAACACTCTACTCATTATCTGCAGAAGTCCTTATATATTTGCCAGTATATGCTCTTGGCAGGGTTAAAACATGGCTAATATCTTAGTTTGCTGTTTTGTGATCAATACATGTCAAAAACTCAATGGACATGTCAAAAGGTTGGGAAATCGGCAATATAATGCAAAAAGCTGCTTTAACTGTTAAAAGTGTATGCAGGGTTAAAATGAGAGCAGAAATTTATGAAAGAATGTAACATTTTGCAGTGCAACAAGAAATCGAGGAAGAGAAGATGTCAAGGAAGCCTGAATCTGCAATGAGTATACAGTCTGGGCCAGATGATGATGGTAAGGAATGATCTGTGTAGCTATTATCATCATTTCAACTCATGATATGTGATATCATGATTTCATGCTCAAACTAGTAATCATAGACAAGACCTCATCTATACATTCAGCGTTAAAAAATTTGACTTGAAAATGTCCTGACTCGGGAAGGAAAATAATTGAATACCACTTCTCTTCTGGAAAATATGAAGTCAGGTAAGATGTCACACATGTCACTCACTAAAAAGGAGAGAAAACAATGTTACCCAAAACCAATTTGCATGGTTAGTACCAGACTTGGTTCTGTCCATGGTGTTAAAGACATGAGCAATAAAATATTTTATTAATTCAGTGCATTTGGGTTATCATGTGACACCACATGATTGTTGACCTCTGTGGAGTACATTTACATAATTGTATCATAAGTAAAATGTTTCAAACAATTCACAACATATTCACAACTGATTTCGATATGTGAATTGGGACAAGCATTTGTACCGTCAGCAAGTGCCCAGGTAAAATATTGCAGTTCCCTTGTTGACATTCAAAGTTATGCAATAAATTATAAATATATTTTGTGTTGAAATCTTTGTGGTAAAGTAAAGTTTGTTGGGAGTGGAGGGAAGGAAGTGGAGGATAGAGTACTGGCATAACTTTTTCTTGTATTCTCACTTTCCTTAATTTTTCTGTTTACCTACAATTGCAACAGATATGGATGATGGTTGGTCAGCTAAACATGTCGCCTCAGCACGTTTCCACCGTAATCATCGTTTAATCAATGAGATATTTGGTGATGTTGTTGTGCCAGATCCCCGTACTGTAGTGACAGATGCTCGCATGCAAGTACTGAAGAGACAAGTTCAGTCACTTAGAATGCACCAGGTACAGTTCCCTCTTGAGTTACTCAAGATATTCCATCGCCATGTTTGCATGAATTATTGTTACTTTCAATTTGTTTTGTCGTTCTTCCTATGTTTTTAGGAAGAGGGGGGAGGCATGGAAAAAATAAGGGTTGCTTCACTTGAAAATTGGGTATTGGAAACATCAATGCTGCTGAAAATGACATGAAATAACTTATCATTTATTAGAATTAATACAACATGAAACATCTTCAAGTTATATCCTTATTTTAGCAGAGGAATTGTTGGAAAATGCATGGAATAATATTGGTTTTTAAACTGCACAGAAGTTGTGGTTTTATTGAACCTTTATATTCACTCTTTTCAGAAAAAGCTTGAAACTGAATTATCCCAGATTGAAGAAAGACATGATACTAAGAAACGAAAGTTCCACGAGAGCAGCGAGAAGTTTCGAGGGGACATGAAAAAGGTACAATTTACAGAATGATCTAAAGCAATTGGAAAACTGGGCTTTTGGTAGATTGTTTTCAGTGTGATCAAGTGATGAAAAAGCTGTGAGAATTCTGTTTAGTTTAGAATTGTGTCATGTGCATTTAATGTTTTAGAACACATAGCTGTTTGTTTAGTTGTAAATGTTGGTGAAAAGCATGTACATATAAAGAGACACATGTTGATCAGTTGTCGTAAATATGGAATAGAAAAAAAATCAAGTTTCACTTTCTGCTAGTGATACCTACCTGCTTTCTACCAGTGGATAGTAGTTGTATCTCAAAGTCCAAAAGAAAGTCCTGCATGGAAGATATTTAGAGCGGTGACATACGGCAGTTATGCAATCATACGACTCACACATGTTGGTGTCAGACACCAGAATGAACGGTGTGGAAACAGTATGCTTATTTTCTTCTACCCACAGCTCTGCAGTGAAAAGATTGAAATCAAATGGGATGAAATCATTCCAGAATTTCCCCCTCCTGTACAGCAATCTTTCAACACGACTTCTCTTCATCGTCCACCATTGGGACCTTCCCCACATAGCCCAGCCCTCAACTCGACTTCCCTCCATCGCGCTCCCCTGGGACCTTCCCCGCATAGCCCCGCCGCCCTCAACTCGACTTCTCTCCATCGCCCTCCCTTGGGATCTTCCCCACAAATCCCAGCTCTCAACTTTCCTCCAAGTATGCCACCAAAAGACCCTGCTCATCTCCAAAAAAGCATAGATGCACCAAAGGAAGTAGTGGAACCAAAAATAACAGAACCCAAGGATGAGGATGGCCATGAGTCGTTGACCCTGCGAGAGATGCTGCAGAGGGACGGCAACCCTATGGATGTTGGGATGCACAGAAGAGAAAAAGTGGTTGAGAAACCTGTAGAAGAGGCTATGGAGGAAGAAAAACAGCCGGAAAGCGACAAGACAGAGAATGTCCCCGAAGTCCAAAGTAAGGATTTATTTACTGATGTAGTGCACTTGCAGCATTGCTTTGTCCATAGTATTCATTCTTGAAATAATTTTTCAAGTTACAACTTATATGACATCTTCTTTCAAATGTAAAGACTAACTTTATTGATATATTTTGTTGCATTTCTATCCTAACCTTTATAGTGGGATCACACAAATGTCAACTTACTGAGTGCAAAATATTATCTTTCCTCACCCTCTGCCAACAGTGCGCTTAGCCTATGAGGCATATTATGCTATTGGGGTACTTATCTGTTAATGACGACTTTGTTACAATAAATAACTGGGTGAACAGGATGAGGTCATATGTAATATATAACTCCAACATTACTGATAACAAAGAAGTCCCCATGAAGCTGTGTCAGTATGTGAGGTTGGTCTCTATATAAATGCTAAATGTTTATGCTTGTCATAGAATATTTGCAGATTAGATTAACTGGTTCTCTTATATACATTATTTCACAGATAATGTTGCACCTCCGGTGTTGTCACAGTCCACTCTGCCAGAGCCCACTCTGCCAGAGCCTACCCTGCCAGCAAGTGAGTCAACTGTCCCTGTGGATGGAGCGGCTGGGCCAGAACCTATTACCTCTGTTGACTTGCCACCGGTGGAGAAGACCGAGAAAGAAGCCGACCGATCTGAACCAGAGAAGATGGATCAAGCCGACCCTCCAAAGGAAGTTAGTGAGGCAGGTGATTCAGAGACGACACCCGCAGTCAGTACTGACTAAGTATAAATGGAGAGACATCTAACAAAGCTTTTGGATCATGGCACTGAATATCAGAGGCAACCATTGAGATATGGCAACCATTTACTTGATACTTGCTTTTAGCTTAGGGAAGTTCTGTTGAAGGTTTTAGTGACTGTTTGTATTTTACAATACTTCAGATCCCTACACATGCATGCTGAATTAAAATCCACAGATGTATTTACAGTAATAGTAACAGATCTCTAGTTATCCAATCCGATCAACCCTTGCTGCACAGATATATGTATGTACTAGTTATCCACTCACATCAAACCTTGCTGCACAAATGTGCGAGGATAGCAGGAGGGAAGATGTAATGCTGTTAACAAGTTTAAAAGTCAGGAGCAGTGATCCAACTGGTAGCACAAATGGCAAATTTTGCCAACATGGCTCAAAGGCAGAGTTATTGCTATAGAACCTTACAATATTGCCTGCCCGTTTTATTAAAGTATTATAAACTACATTTGGTTCTTAAACACCGGCAAATATATTCCACTGAGTGATTTGGATTACATTAGCCTCTTGTGTTTTAGGCAATCATTCAATCTGGTTAAGGTCCTTAATGGGTGTCAATTTTCATAACCATCAAGCTTATGAGATTTGGTTCTTTAACACCGGCAAATATATTCCACTGAGGTATTTGGATTACAAATTAATGCTTCCGTGTTAGGCAATCATTCAATCTGGTTAAGGTCCTTAAATGGTGTCAATTTTCATTACCGTCAAAGCTTTTCAAAATTGGATGTTTTGAAAATCCCATCATGTCCTGCAATCTATTTCAATCGGAAAGTATTTTGCTCTTTTAAATGTTTCAAGTTTTTATTAATTAAATGATATTGTTGGTAAAGCCCCATTCCATAATTTGTTGTCTTCTTACTGAGGCTCAATGGACTACCTTAATGACAGTATGTCACACTAAACCTTGGTCATCAGTATTACCTTCAAAATACCAAATTTGCTAGGAAGTCAAAAACATTGACCATGTTCAAATGTCATCAAGCACTTCACAGCCACTCAATTATCTAGTTTTTATTGTCTCACTTATTTAACACACAGTAATCTTGGAGGTAATACTGGTGACCTCTCATGGTTGTAATAGTAAATAAACAATCCCATATTGTACAATAACACACAAGTTTCAATGTTACTACTTGCATTTTTAGTACTCAAATAGAAATAGAAGTTAATAGATGGCATGTGTTTGTATTCTTTGAGGTCTGGTTACAGGTATACCTGGATACCAGTGGAGAATCTTTATTCTTAATGGTACAGTCAAAATACATTTGTATTCAATGATATCCACAGACATATATAAGTGACCACGTATCAAAATCATTCGTTTGATTATCCTCAGAACTAGCCAATTCTAAACGTAATATTCCTCAATTGTTACCTCTATGAAATTCAGATCTTTCAAACAAGTACTTCAATTTGCACATGCATGTACTTGACTTGCCGTACTTGGTAGTGTAGTTAAGCCTGCTTTTCCCTTTATTTTCCATTAGCAACCTCACAGACTAAACAGAAGTTGTACTGCCCCATACATTTGTTATAGCTAACAATTGTAATTTCTGCTGATCAAATGGATTAGAAAAATGCTCACTTGGAAAGATACATTGATATGTTATACGATAAAATCCCAAACTATACATATTAATATGAATTAACCTCCATGTTGGAAATTATTCCTTTCTTCAGAAAATCTATAACCCTTGCTACAATGACTTGGCAAAATAAAGTAGTGACCCCTTACAAAAATTACACATAATAAAGACTATGAACAAAAGACAATGAATGGTAATGTACATCTATTGATACAATATAGAAAATGAGAAAGCAACTAAAAAGGTTCAAAGAAAAAAAACTAAAATAATGACAAACTTACTCAAAACAACACACCCATATCCTACTGATTTGGAAGTAAAATCTCCTTTGTAAATAGCAAACATGCCTGGACATTGAACTTGTTGCAGTGTAATGACCTGTAAAAATGCACCTCAGGCGTCAAAACATTGGAAGCTACTGTAGAAAGATGCTGACTGCAAAATGATGGAAGGGATTAACATATCACTCTAAAGTACTTATCAGTACCCCTGAAACTAATGGTGGGTTGACTCGGAGGGACCCACATGAGGACATCTGTTAGTAAATCAAGCAAGCAAGACAATCCCAGTCTAGTGGGTTGTGACACCACCCACCACATAAAGCTGACAAATACTTTCTCTTACTCCGAGGATCATCTCATTAGGATCGTACCATCAGTATTCCAATATGAAGCAGGTGATTGATTGTTCAGCATTATCATCCTCACCATCAAAACATCTCAACAGAAAACCTGTTAGTCTGGAGCATAAACGTCATAACAGATCTTGAAAAAAGTATGTTGGTATTTACAAGATTAACACTTGGCCTTAACCTACCATCCCTTTATAGCAGCAATACCAAAACATGCTTAATATGCATACAAAAATCAGCCTGTTGTAAAATACTGTCATTTACTTTTGAAAAGAAATTCAGACTTTGTACAGAATGTTCCTCAAATAGCTTAAATGTATCTGATGTAGTGATGTAAAGGTAATCAGCTACTTCAATAAACATATGCACAGAGGACCAGCCAAAACATATTGTGTGATCTGTAGTAAACTGACAAGGTTCAGAAGACATACACAGTGGGCATACACAGTATAGATTTATATATCTAGATAGAGTATTTAAATTTTACTGGCAACATGGACCCATGATGTCATGTGAGCTTTCAATAGATAAGCCATGAGGACAACCAGAGATGGAAGAACTAACAACCTACTACTGTTACTATGAAGCAAGGAGAACTTACTCAAACTGTAATTACTAATGTAGGTGATACAGGCAGCCATTAAAGTGAATGACATGGTCACATAGCAACAGTTTATGGATTATGTCAAACATTAAATAGCAAAGACCTGGTATGTATTAAACCTGCAATTGAAATGCTCTTGAATACAAAATAAAGTGCACAAATGGTCTTAAAAAACTTGATATCACAAATCATCTGCTTTAACTTCCTTTCTACTTCCTTAAACTGTGGTTTTTTGTCGCTTTACAAAAACCATTGCTTCATTTCCCTAATATTTTGAACACACCACAAACGCAATGAGTAGCCAAGACAGTTTTGATCTAATAAATTGCATGGATCAGCTTCGTTGCAGAGAAAAGAAGAAGCTGTTAATGAAAAGAAAAGAAAGTTTGTCGATTGCAAGAGACGCTTCTTAAGTTGTATCTGCCATGTAGGCGTCAAGTTCTGCATCCAATGATGTCCTTGTATTTGACATGTAGTCATCTAGCTGGGTATCGAGGTCCTCCTTACTCACTGATGGGTTGAATGTGTTACCTCCACGTCCCTGGCCTCGCCCTCTTCCGCCTCTGCTCATGCCACGACCTCTCCCTCTTCCGCCCCTGCCGATTGCTGTAAGGAAAGGACACAGAGTGAAAGAGGAACAAGTACAACTTTGAATTTTTGCTGGTAGCTAGACCATTTCTCTTTAAAATAATATAGAAATATATGCTACACCATTTAATCAAGATTGTGTCCTACACTATTAACTATATGTTACAATATTTTGTTTTTGAGAGATAGCTGCAAATTCCTACTCTACACAGATGAGCAGACTTTTTACATCAGTATACATGTTAAGGTGAAAAAATGTACAAACTAACTACTTTAACTTGCAAGAAAAATGTTCTTTCATGCCAGTTTACTCATATATATGTGTTTCTCTGCTTGAAATAGGTTAATGTTAAAGCAAGGATTTGCATTCCCTTAATAAAGCTAAGCACACATGCTGTAATTCTGGAAGATTCTCAACTAATACAACTTCTTGTACAAATGATGTGAAATGTTTCTCCTCAGCCGAAATCAATTAGCTCATAACTTGTTGTTAACATGCTAAAACAATAATAGCTATGCCTAGACTATTATTAATATGCAAAGTATCCTAGAAAAATCAGAGATAAAGGTTTTGTACTAGCTGTGTACTGACGCAAGTAGCACACTATCTGTAGGATCTGAACACTTCTTCAGTGCTACAAACTAACTGCATTTTGTATTAATGTGCATTTACATGTCAGAAACTTAATGTTG
>KN890708.1:17192-45729 GCA_000934455.1 Apostichopus parvimensis
TGTAGGCTACACAGTGAACACTCACTGGATGGACTCAATACAGTCACGGATTCAACTGACAGTGGAGAACGAATGACTCAAGGGTATTTACTAAACGTGTCCTTTGAATCGCTCTGTCTGCTAAGGAGACAGAGAGACGGTTCTTGAGAGAGAGAGGGAGGACGAGAGACAGACAGTATCTGGAGATGCTAGTGACTGCCTGAAATAAGTACCACAGCCTAGAACCTAATTGGTAGAGTTATGAACAAAAAGGTCAATACATCTATCTACCCACGCAAGGGCGCTGAATTATGTTTTAGACCACTTTGCACACCCACAGGGAATATTGTCATCTTTCACTTTCATTTGCTAGATCTCTGCAAAAAGGCAATCTTGAAAATTTGGCAAATGAGTATATCGTCATGAATTATGTGATCATTTACTACACAAATAGTAACAACACAAAAATTGTATACAGCTTTTTAGAGATTGAACACATAATGAGGCTTTATGTAAGTACCATATTTGCTCTGATATTCTTTTTTCACATTTTTAAGATCATAAAATCCTGAAGACATATGCAACAGAGAGAAGCACCAACAAGATCAGATAGTTATTCCCAGACTGTGCGGCCGCACGGTTGTATGGTGTGATGGTCGTAAAAATGGCGGTGGATAGGTTGGTCGGCACACCAAGATTGCAGAGAGTCCCTTCGCAACAGGAAGTACACACCTAATGAAGAAAGGATGATTTGGTTAAAATTAAATTAAATTATTGATGAGACTTTCAGGATAATAATATATAGGCCTATATTTTGTTGGTGACATTGTTAATCTTTATAATGGTATTGATGAAGCGCCATCAGACATTCACAACAGCCTGAAGCAATAACTTCTGCAGAATTATTTATCCCCAAAGTGGATATTATTTTCTTTAGCTCAGACTACTGTGGCACCACAAATCTGTTAATTCCAGATGACTATGAAACTACATCCAGTATCGTTTATTTATATGTTAATTTTGACAAATAGCAAATTTTAGGTTAACGTCTCGAGTTGCCCTGAAGGCAGTGGAGTACCTCTTCAGTTGGTGTTCTTTTTAATTTCATGATGCACGTTTGTTCAAAAGACCTTGAAGAAATTGAAGTCTGAGAGAGATTAAACTTTATTGTGGATGGAAACATTAAAACAAGATTCTGAGGTTGATTACCACAATGACATGACAGTTGTAATACACTTGTGACAGGTTCATATGTGTTTAAAGGATGTGAAGACTCGCGCACAAAGAAACGTCTCATGCCGGATATCTGACCTAGTTTCGAATGAGGTGTAACAGAAGTGTTAGACACCACCATCGATCCCAGAAAATACACACACAGCTTGCTACCATCTGTAATTAGACGCTAGTGTTCAGTCAATACATACAGCTACAGTCAATACCCACAACACAGTGTATATAGCAGCGCTGGACATCTCAGGTCTAGATAAAAGATAACAAGGTATCACGTTTCATTACTGTCTGCATTTTGTAGCGACAAGAAGAAAACGTCACTTGCAAGCAACGGAAAGTTAACTTTCTCAGAGCACGGCACACGGTTTGGGGCGAGTCTTCAATGCCTTTAATATGCACGTTTACTGAAAAGATTGCAAAGCAAACAAACCCAGAAAGTGAACTGATCACATGATAATACAGCACACAGTGATAGGAGTGTCTTTCAGTTTTATATTCCAGCAAACTTTTGTATGACACAAGTAGGCCTTGGTCCAAACAAATTCCATATGGCCATGTATACTGCTTTAAATAATCAAGATCACATATCTTTGGATGCTTTGAGATCCTTATTGTTAAACACTTAACCTATCATAGTGAGTAATTACACTCAGACCTTCTCATCAGCCCCACCCCAATACACACCCATTTGCCTTTACCCCAATCCCCAGCAACCCCACCCAAACCCCAGCAAACACAAACCCCCAGCAAGCACAAACAATTTGCAGTTACCATTTAAGGTAAGTTTTTGAGAAAGCAATAGACGATTAGAAGTGTACTCTCGCCTATCTGATAGAGAGATCAGGCTGTAGTGGGTTGCTATAGACCAGTATATAAAAACATGCTTGCTTGTTCTCAACAATCTGTGACCTCTTATAGCAAACTGCAGACAGTTAGCTAAATATGTTTCTGTACAGATTTTCAACAAACCAATGGTGGGTCTCTTTAATGATTGAGATACATCCCAATTAGTCCTAATGTTTCTCTTCTTACTACTGTGGATCCCAGCTATGAGAGAGAGAGGGAGAGAGAGTGAAATTCTTGCACCAATTTGACTCTCTGGAGAATATAAATTTATCATCAACAGTAACAAGCACTGAGCACCATCACTGATCCATTTAATCAGACAGCCCAACTCTCACCTCTCATCTAATGGTTTGCAATTTATTGCTTAGACTGTGGTCATGCACACCAAACCTCACCGAAACTTTCACACAGTCCCCGATCTCAAGTTTTACAAAGTGTTACAACTACAATCACATTTCAAAGTGAAAACCTTTTTGCAGTTGAAATGGAAGACCTTGGATTTCCTTCAAATGTGATAAAAGGAAAGTAGAAATCTTGATATATGAGCCGAGTTCTTAAGGATATTTCAAATTACAAATATCCACTTAGAGAGGAATAAACTGCCAATTATTTCCTTCAGAAATATTCTACAGTTTGCCATAATGTCACCTGGCCTCCCATCCTCAACAAGCCCACCCCCCCCCCCCAAAAAAAAAGAGAGATGAAAAACCAACTGATTGAAATCCAACATAACCACTTGTATAGATAAAGTGTCTTGTAAGTGTCTCGCCTCACGTTCAGAAGTGTTGTGAAATGTGCAATTTTAAAAGGCATAACAGGCTTTTGCAAGAAAAGGTCTCTCCTGAGCAGGAAAGGTTTTGTTTTTTTATAAAGAAATGGTTGGTTTTGTAGTTTTTCTTTATCATATGCATCATCAGCTGGAATCAAAGGTACTGGATATGTTTATAATACACATTACAGTATTTTTCAGAACGGTGAGGACTGTTTGAGGACACAAACCAATTAAAAAAGGGTTACATTAGTTTCTCTCTTTCTTATTCTTTCTTTTAATGCTGTACTAATTCTTTTATATGTATCTACTACACTATTGACATTGATTTTACATACTTAGTTTGCACAACCTGTATGTTTACATGTATAGGGACATTTTTAGGAAAAATATGGTATAACCAGCTCAGGAAATTACCATAATTTGGTATTTTATAGTGATGCAGCATAAGACAGTTAACAATCTTGCATGTATTTCATTACCATCATACAATGCATTTTTTGCTTCACTTTATTGCTCCATTAAAGGATGACTTGTTTTTAAATTGTTAGTCTTGATATGTCATAGTCAAAGAAGAAAGGGGAATTTTGAGTGTTGGAAAATGTTTCTATAGCCATTCTAGTTTTCAAGATATTGTGCTATTGAATATGCTAATGTTCCAGAATGCTCCTTTAAGGCTAAATCACTTTCAGTGCAGGCCTAAATGTTAATCCATTGTTCTTTAAAATTTTAAAAACTCATCAAAACTATATTATTTTCATTTCATCTGAACAACACAGCACCCTTGGATTTCATTCAACAGCTTTTTGTCCTTGCATCCTAATGCATTGATAAAGTGTTATTTGAGGTCATAAAAAGTCTCATGTTTTACTTTTGAAATCATCTGAGGAAATGCCCTAATGGTCTATGGGTTAGATGTAGTAAGTACTAGTCCAGCCCCTTTTAATTGATGGACCTCAGTTGTTTAAAGGGTCATTCCTCAAATTAAAAGTGGTATAGAAATACAAACTGGTATGATGGCAGCTCAGTCAGTTGTTTATCAGTCTACAACATACCGAAAAATGATTGTGTGCCTTAATTCATCCGTTAGGGAGTAAGTGTTCCCTTTCACACCCCTCCTGCCTCATGAATTCCATGCTTGTCAAAACCCATTTTCATTTAATTACCTTGTGATTAATACCCGATTCAATTCGCACAGAACACCCTACTACACGAGGTGAGCAGATATCGTTGATTGCACATTTCTTCGTCACTTGGTAGCTTTCTTCCGATGTGTGATTCATATGATGCCTGGTGTAGCAGTATTTGGTACCTGGGGAAAATGAGAGAATAATTGATAAAACAAGGATTTAATTAGCCTCATTTAAATGCAAATGAAAACAGGCTAATTTCATTGACAAAATGTCACTTGAATGGATATTACTCGGGGCAAAGTAAAAGCTTGGAGGAACCTGAGCTCCAATTCTGAGTAAAACAAAATCAGGTTTGAAGTTTCTTATTAGATTTAAGGATGTCAAGTCACCATCAAAGGTTGTCAAACATCTTAGACTAAATAATCAATTTTTCTATCAAGGTGCTTAGTGACCTGAAAACAGAAGGAATAATGTTCTCCCAATTTGACTGACCAAGATTGTCTGATTTTAATGGAAGTCAATCAGCAGTAAAATATATCATTGGGCACTGTAGAAAGCAGTGTAGGACTTCCTAAATGTCATTTCCGATAAAAAACACATACTTAACATGGAAAAAAACACACACAGATGTGAAAAAGTGTTTCCATAAACTAGCTGGCTGTGGTAGCAGAAATAGAACACACAATGAACAAAAGCACAAAAAAGAAAGGAAATAAATTTGCAATGGATTCCAAAACCATTGGTTTATGTCATTAGGGGCAAAGAATACTTTACTGTCATCCTCTCTGCTGCTGCTGCACTTTATCAATCCAGTCAAAAGATTGATCTCATTTTAGCACTGAGTTGTCTCAAAGGAGACACAAACCCAACCACCATCACAACTAGAGGTGGATGTGATAGAGATTACTGTGATGAACAAATTTCCCACACGACTAAGAAAACTCTTATTCCATTTGAGAGATCTCTATCAAAAGTTTAACGTCCTTTAGACACAAAGTTGGAATGCTTGATCAAGTCTAAATGTGATGTCATCGAGCCACTTGTGGGTGGGTCAATTTCAATATTTTTTTAGGATTTTGAAAATTTAGACTTATAAAATACTGCATCTTAAAACATGACATAATGAAGGCATTGGTGTCATTGTCAAGACTGTCAACATTCTACCTTGAAAATATGAAGAAGAAATGAAAAGACAATGAGAAAAGTAAAAGTTTTCTGATGCTTGTGTCACTATGACATCACAGATTTAGAAAATGACTGCCCCCAGACACAACTTTTATACTACGATACCTCCCAAACGGGGCAAGAGGTTTGTTTGGGAATGTTGTTCATCATAAGGTTGTCTATCAAATATAACCTGATGATGATTGGGTTTGTTTCTCCTTTAAATAAACAAGCGTGATTCAAGGGTAATGATTTTACCCCCAAAATTATAATTAACACATTTTAATAGAAAGGTGAAAAATCCCAACTCCTCCTAGCATCACCACTTGGCATTCGTGAAGATAGTAATATATAAATTTATAAACATTCACACAAGTATGTTTTCCATGGCCTAAAACCCTCCAAATTTCACACACTGCTTTTTTTTCCCCTGTCGAATACATGTACTTTTTGGCATCATCAGGGAAGTCACAGCCTGATTACTATTGTCATAGCCTGCTGGGCCTGTTGTTAATTGACCTCAGACTTTTGACCTTTGACAGTTGGTAATTACCTTCAGGACAAAAGGCATCATAGGCTTTCTTGTTGCACTCTTCATTGTTGGTTTTCTCTTCACATGTGTAACATTTGATAGCATCTGGGAATGGTGTTGCTGGAAAGAGAGAATGATAATGTTACAAAATTAACACATCATGCTTTGTTTTTGCTCATCTCCTCAAGACCACCTTAGTAATTGAAACAGAAGAAATGTAACTATAGAAGAAAAATGTACATCAATCCAAAAACACGCACACGCACACCCACATAAAAGCATTGTACTGGTCTAACTTTGATTTCCTTTTCTATCGACTCCCGCAAGAATAAAATACCTCTAGCCTGTGGTAACTAACTTGAAAGGTCTCTTTAAAATTAAACCCATACATCCACAGCTTGCCCTCCCACCCTGCAGTGTTCCCCTAATTCTGGATAGAAGATGAATGGAAAAGTACAAGTATACTTACGAGTATAAAGAGAGGAGGGGAATGAATTTAAGAATGCTCAAGCAACAAAAGTACAATAACCTCTATTATAACAGTCACAATATGGAAGCTGTTGGATAAATCAGGGGAGAGCTAGAATTTACGGCTCCCTTGATAAATTGACTATCCTTTAGCAGGTCCTAATATCAGTGATTCTAACAATAAACTTTCTCTTAATTGGACCATGGAGGTTTACAAAATCCCAGTTGGACTAATAGGTCATTTTTATGGCTGGTTTGATAAGGTGCAGAGATGAAAGAGTCCGAAATACTCTCCTAGTTCACATTGCATACATATACTGGTAAATACAATCAACTTGAAGCCTCTGTGGTATGGTACTATACCGATTTGCTAGATGAGTACATTGTGTCTTACTGTAAAATAAGTTCAATTATATCTAGAAAACTATACAGCCACCAAATGTATGTTATAATTTAGCATAACAACTATTTCAACTTTACTTCACAGAAACTCATGAAGCTATAGGCTAGAACTCAGACTCACAGTCAGCCAGTACATTTCTTCTTTTGAATAAGGACGAACACATAAATTAAAAGTGTGAAATAAGGGATATTGGAAGAGGTGGTGGAGTTAAGGGTCAGGATGTTGCTAAAATTTCTAAAGGAGAATCATTGAACATCTGTGGGAGATGGGATATGGTAACAAAATAAAACACCCAGGATTGAAACACTGGGATAATGAAATATTGCTTTACGCCCAATCTTTACTCCTGATATTAGCACTGGTAACATGTTTCATTATTGTAGTGCACGTGCGCGCCACAATATCGACATTACTGGCCAAGTGAACGATACCTACATGACTACTGAAAATTTGCAGTTGCAGAGGCTAGCTGCGTAGCCATCTTCTTCTGAGCCTGTCATGGCGCTCACAAGCGCCCTCACTTTATAGGTACCTACATGACTATACCCCCTGGTGTGTTGTCTGCCCAAAAAATAACACCTTAATCAACCGAAAAGTTCTTCCTAATACTGCTAGCCCTCCACTCCCACTACAATACTGCGTATTTGCAGGCAAATGCAGTTCTAGTTTAAAAGAGTCTTTTCTTCAAGGGTTGGTGACAAGAACACTTTCTGTTCAATCTACAAGCTCATCCTACATACTGGCATGTTACATGTTGTTTGTTGAAGCTGTTTAAGCAGATGTACATAAAAAGGTAAAAAAAGACCTCACCTACAACATGGTATCACATATTTAGGCAATAGGATTACTTTCTAGGACGATTTTCCAACAACTGCAACCTTTTCAATTTTGTTGAAATATTTATTTATTTATTTATGCCATAAAGTAACTTTCCTACAGAACTGTTGAAATGGAGGGGGCCTACAGTGGAGTTAACACTCTGAGAGCATTATGCCCAAGGGGATTTCATACTTGTCATTAGGATATTTCATTTCATACACAATATTGATGCATCCCAAAGTTAAAACAGACTGCCAGAAAGAATTTTATTAGAAAGTGATGGGGCCATTTGTGAGGTCAAATAAAATGGACACATGTTTGACCTAGTTTCAATAGTCAAAATTCTTCTTTACTGATGGAAGTTTAATAGGGGGTTACAACCTGATGACTTTCGGAAGAGAAATGGACCAAAACCTTCTTTAGGAAAGTTGCAGAACCATCAGTTATTTTGTGATGAAAGTTGAAAACTCAAACTACAGGTCATCTGTATTACTATAAAGTCCTCAACTGAGTAATCTTCCATAAACCAAGCATCTGGGTTTCATCCAACATTAAAAAAATCAATCTATTAAAAAATTATACACAATGCTGAGACATAAACATGAAAATTCCTTGGTTCGGGTAATAACCAGTGTTGATACTAACTACATGTTTGACCCTGCAACAATTGCCCTTTCCATCTATAGTACCTAGCCTATTGAAACTGGTAACATGTTAGCACTGTGGCCGCTCTTCCAATTCAACGCCCATCATCTCTTCATTCCAATGCTGAGACATTTCTCAGAAAATGAAGAGACTGTTCTGTGATGCAGAGCACACAAGGCCTAGTTCAACCTTTTCTTGTGCAACAAATGTGCTACAGTATCATAATGCCTTTCTACATTTAATCAGTCTTCCTCTGCATACTCCAGGCATTTCCTAATATTTTGTCTCTCTCTGTAGAGAAAAGTATGAACCTTCTTCCAGTTCAACACCCATCACCTCTTCATTCGAATGCTGAAACATTTCTCAGAAATTGAAGAGACTGTTCTGTGATGCAGAGCACACAAGGGATAGTTAAACCTCATCTTTTTTTCTTCTTTTTTTTGTAACAGATGTGCTACAGTATCCTATGGACTTTCTACATTTAATCAGTCTTAATACTCTGCATACTCCAGCCATTTCCTAATATTTTTCTTACTCTCTTAAGAAAAGAAAGAATCCTCTTCAAAATAAAATAAAAGGAAATAGGGACTAAAATCCTCAATCCTTAAAGTTTTCAAACAATTCCATTTATAGATTTTCAACTTTCATACTCAGACAGCTTGGATACTGTCTATCCACATGAAGTCTAACCACGGTGAACTCAGTTGACATTATAACAATATCATGAACTACCAGTTAGTATAGCCTGCAAACACATGCTACAAGTCACAAAATGTTTACTCATGCTGAAATTTACAACAAGCAATTTACTGTCTGCCTAAAAATTATTTTACCTGACATAAAAAAATTGATTGGCTCATTTTAATAATTTAAATATTTGGGACAATGGTGGATGCCAAAATTAGCCTAAGGAAAGTAAACTCCAAATATTTTAGCAATATTTTCTGAATGCTAAAAGTTGGGACCAGTAATTACTTTAATAAGGGGCAATGATGATGACCTCTCAGGAGGTGGAAAAAATTGTACCCTCTCCTCCCTCCTCTTCTCTTCTGAAGTACCCTCTATTATACTACTGGCCTGGACAGGTAAGAAATTACTTTTATTACATCTTATGTTATTCACACACTGCAGTCAAAGCACCTGATCTACCAGGGTTTAATAAAAAGTGACTGTTGAAGTGTTTATCCAACTCTCATTAAATGGGAATAATCTCCTCAAAAAGCAAAACTTCAATTCAACTCATACTAATACAAATAAAAACGTTGTGTGATATTGTCAACCAACATTGCCATAGGCTCTATTTAAAAAAAAAAAAAAAAAAAATTGTGGCTGAGCATATCTATCCTCAAGTACTTGTGATTTATAATCTTGTCACACAAAAGCATGACCCTATCCCTAAGGTCAATCCAGACTCAAAAGACATCAAAAGTTGGTTATCTAGAATTTAAAGCAGGTATAGGCAGAGGTGCTTTATCACCAAATGTTTTGATTAGGAACAGCTAACTTGTTCTTTACCTTGTCAAAATAATCAGCATGGATCAGGTATCTTTATAGCAGGGAGCTGTTACTTGGTGAGCTGCTTAAAGCAGTTTTGCCAGCTGGTTGCAATTTTGCCAAACTTATGACAAACTACTGTATATTCAAAGTATGATTTAAAAGTGATCAACCTGGACATCCTCCTTCATATTTCATCACCAAATTAAGGTTACTGAACTGTTAATCAGTTTGGTTTAATCCATGAGACATTCTGTCACCCTGTCACCTTTCATTGTTATATTAATGGGACACAAATTGTATAAAGGAAGCAGAAAAATGTCAAAATTCTTGACTTTTGCTTCACATTTTGAAATGAAACTTAACCAAACAAGCTCATGACTTATATTACTATGGGATTTTGCTATCGTAGGGCACAAAAAAAAAACAAAAAAAAAAATCTCAGGTAACTAGAGAAACTGCTTTAATAATGCTTGTAGTTACAGCAGTAAATTCAATTGGGCATACACTGCATCCATCCTAGGCAGTAAAATGACCACTCAATATGTCAGAAGAATTCTAAGCTTCCTTATTAAATATCCATTCTACCATATAGTACAGTAGGTCTGTCTGTAAATACATCAGCACTTCTTAAAAGTAGTACACATCACACAACCATCACAGATTTCATGAAAGCTCAAGGATTAGCATCTTACTCTCTAGTGTACAGTGTGTTACAGTTCGAAGGTTAAATTGTCTTGTTACTTTATCATTGCAAATTTGCAATAATGGTTGGAATGAACCGAATGATACTTGGTATAGTCAAGTCTATAAATTTGGGGAAATTATATAAATTGGTAGCTAAATACAAAAAGTATTTTCAAAGCTGAGGCAATCATAAGTTTAGTCAATTAGAAAGTTTACACTAATGATGTAATTGAAGTCCCGCCTTTGGTTTATAAATAACACTTAATTTCTTTTTCGTAATTTTTTTTTTACTTTTATCATTATACGATAAACTACAATAGCCAAAAAGACTTTTGGCATGGATAGAATCCCATTTTCATATTCTTGAAAAATCATATTTAGATAAACAAAGGAGGTTGGAAATGTGTTAGTGTGCATAAAATGAGATATACACTATCATCCACATACTGTTAATGGCAACTGTTAATGGCATATTTGGACCTGAAAAATGACATAAATTTGTTATGGAGAGGAGGAGAGGGTCAGGAAGGATGGGGGGAAAGGGGGCATGAGGTAATTGGACAATAAATTCAAAACTTAAGGTAGTCAGTCCCCTGCGTATTTCGATGAAAACTGGGGAAACACGTTATGCAACATAAATCATATTTTAACACTGAAAACAATCAGACTTGAGTATAGTCATAAACCAGACCAATACTTTTCATACACACCCGTCCTTTAACTAAGAAATTTACCCTTCATGTTTCATCTTACATGCACTATAAAGGTCACCATGAATAAATAATAGAGAGAAGCGTGTCTGAAAGTGTAATACAGTAGCTGCACATGTAAGGATACATTAATTTCATGGAAAACCACCGGATTCAGCTCTGCTGGGAAATTTAAAATAGATGTCTATATTTCGTAGACAATTCTTATAATTTTAATGAACATGCAAATTATAAGATGGCAACTGGCCAAACTGAGATAATCTACTACATTTTTCTCCCACACACTGAAATGCATGATTCCATTGGATTGTGCAGACAATTTTCACATTAATACCCCCATACTCTCATGAAAAGGCAAATTGGAAATTTCTATATAAGTTTATTTCTTCTCTGCATACTTTGAAATAAAACTTGATTAAGAAAAATATTAACAATTACACTACATAGTTATTATAAAACTTACTGGTTTATATATTTATGAGTGACCCGCTTACCTGTCTCCCCACAACCTTAGCACCGCATTCTACCGTGTCTAGTATGCCCTGGTAATCTTTTAACACTGTGCACCCTCACTCTCACTGACCTTCAGTGACCTCCTTCATATTTTACCAACCAAAGTGTCAGCACATGTTTTCGTATTGGAAAAATTGGAAATATGGGAATTTCGAATGAAACGCTACTGAAATTAGCCAAATCAACACAAAAGCAGCTGTTTCGGGTCATCTAACATTTTGTAGGGAGCAGATACGAAAAATATTTTAAGAGGACTGTTTGAAATGACTCACCATCACCGTAGGCAAATATTGGAGGTGGGTCCAAGGACCCTCGAACTGTGACCATGGCAAGATGAAGCAAGAAGATGGTAAAGATCAGACTTCTCTGGACAAGTTCCACCATCACGGACCGGCCTGTGGGTCCAGACTCTCTTTGAAGTCTCATAAATGTTGTCTGTTCTGATGACCTCAAATGCAAAACTCACATTCTGTCACTGTAAATTCAGCAAATTCTCTGTTAAAAGTTCCTACATGAGGAAAGGAAAAAATTACCGAAAGTTGAATATAAAAGAGATAATACTTATAAAGGCACTTTCATACTACTTTTTAGTCTCCATTTATATCTTTAATACCTTTGTCAATTCAAATCAACATTTTTCATTGGTGATCAAAGATGGTGATTTCCAAGATTTATTTGTTTGGAAACTATACTGCTGGAGATTTTGACAGCCCAGAATGTTCAACTAATAATAACATCTACTGTACCATACATTTAAGGGGCTTCAGGCAATATATATGAATATGACAAAAATTTATACCCAGCCGGGATACATCATGCTGAATTAAAGGATTTGATGTGATTCCATAAAGATCAATTTTCATGAAAACTTGAAATTTCATATGGAAGCAATTCTAGAAATACTCTTCTAATGATTAAAGACAGCATGTTTGCATCATTTGAGAACATTATATATAATAATGTATCCTAGGTGATACAGCTGTAACATGTCAACTTCAAAACAGTATTTAAAAATGTAAAAATAAAAAGACAACATGTAAAATATTCCTGAATTTGAAAGTGGTGGTTGTACACGGTATGATTGTAGCATATGTAATAAGTCCTTTGTACTGTTACAAAACTCTGAAAAATTTACAAGTATTGTAATATTTTATCAGTTAGAAACATTGTAATTAACATGAAATAATGAAATATCTATGTTAAAAGGGCATATATGATTGTTTTCTCTCTAAGGTGATGTCTTTTCAAATTTCTCATTTAATTGATCAAATAGTATGAAAAAAACATCACTTTCTTCAAACTAATGAGCTCTGGACCAAAAGTGATGGCTCAAAGGTACAGTACTAGGTCAAAAGAAGAAAAATTCATGTTATAAAATAAAAGATATTTTTAAAAACAAAGAAGTTACTTAACCTTTACCCTCTCTTCCAGTTATAAGAATCTTCATTGCATGTATTAAATTTCTGATTTTTATTTTCCAATAAGGAGAGAAATTTCCCTCCTGGAGTTACCAAGAGCCATTCACATTGACCACCAAGTCCAGTGGTTTACCAATTATAGTTCCAGTATGTCAAACATACAAAATGCTCTGGAATTATCAAAGATACCTGTTTTTTTTTGTTTGTTAGTGTCATGAAGATTTATTGGTAATGGATGACGTCATAGTATGTCATTCTCATTTGGTCATAATATAATCTGAATGTATCAGGTTACAATAATGAGCTTAAACTTGACAGGGGTTATCTGCAGGGAATTTGTCTAGCTATAAAATCTTTCCCTAATTAGAGATATATCACGTTTCCATTTCTTCAAGAAATAGAATTATCTTACTACCAACAAGGGACCTTTTTTATGGCACCGCATATATTGTATGTGCTTCAGGATTTCATTGTTCAAAGAGAATAGCAAGAAATAATTCATTGTTTTTCATTTGCAGAGCATTTGTGCTGATCATGATGTCTATAGAATACTGAAAATTTAATGTACGAAAAACCATCTGCCTTAAATATTTGCACTTGAGAAACCGGAAAACCAAAAACTCTAGCATTAATTTTACTATAAATGTAGCTATTGAATGCACTTAAGAAAGGGAAAAGCAAAATGCAGTGTCTTTTTAAGTTACCTTATAATCAAACTTATATGGTAGGCAAACAAATAATTATGTTTAATTAGTGCAACTAAATAAATTTTTTTGTAAAGTAGAAAATGAACACTGTAATGTTACAAGAACATACATACAACAAAATCTGATACACTGTACATATTTACAAAGTACAACTCTTCTAGTATAGCATGAATAACTTCATTTCCACGTGTGAAAGAATCGGCATGAAAGAAAAATACTTATCCTTTAATTCCCTGCAGGTGTACTTAGATCTAGGGATTAACTTTACCCATGCAATCTACAGTAAGGATTAACTTTACCCTTGCAACAGGGCATAAAAATAAAATGGCTAGGAGGTACTTTCCAAGGTGTATAGAAAGGTAGGACAGCAAAACTTTGTACACATGTATATATACACAACTTAAGTGAGCAATATTTTCCTACATACCAAGTCCAGCAAATGCTTGCCAATTTTCAATGATTGGATGACACTGGCAAAGAAAACAGATCTACAAACAGCACATCCTGAGGTAAATAATGTAACAAACAGACCAGTCATGATTTAAAGCAAAATAATGGATACATGTCTCCACTTTGTTATGGTGGTTGCTTGGAATAATCCGATAGATCCTGTTTGACGCCAGCTATAAGCCACATGTAACGATCAGAAGAAAAGTTTGGAATCAAAACACTTTTCAGTGAATTCAATCAAGCATCTTGCTCCTTTTTTGGCATCAATAGGTGTCATTCACAGAGCGTAATTTAGCTACTTGAGATTCTACGAAACAATTTACGGCCTGGCGTTTACCATCACTTGCAAAACCTTGGAGCCTTTAATCAGTGCCGGATTGGAAGCAAAGGAGACATATGCGGCAGACCACCCATTTTCAAGGGCCCTGCACTTAATGCTTGCAAGCTATCAATTCGGATTCAGTGACTCTACACTTGCTCTGTTACCATAATACTGTACTGCCTTCGACTTTTATGAATGACAGGGTTAGAGATTTTAGCCAATTATCATCATCAATTGGGGTTATTATTTTAACACGGTAATAAATGGGAGTGTGGTATCGATGTGATACATACACGACGCATAATATTTGAAACTGAAGTCATAGCCGCTGCACAAAGATGAAAACGAAAATTATAAAACTTACTGGTTTATATATTTACGAGTGACCCGCTTACCTGTCTCCCCACAACCTTAGCACCGCATTCTACCGTGTCTAGTATGCCCTGGTAATCTTTTAACACTGTGCACCCTCACTGACCCCCAGTGACCTCCTTCATATTTAAATATGGAATGCTTCTTAGCTGAATGCTACAGGCCATGCACTAGCTTAATCCGGCCCTGCCTTTAAAAGTCTGCTGTATAGACCCCTACTATAGCTCGTTATGATGGAAAAGTTTCTTGAGATTATGTAATCGAACCTTCCTTGGTCGTAAAATGACCTCTTTTTACCAATTAGTCTGCCATGCCTGCCACATATTTTTTCTTGTATGAGGGTCTTTGTGTGAATGCTGTATGATTAACTACACTGTAGACATGAACATATTTCCACACAGTGTTTACACAAATAGCCTAATGGTGTTCAGAATTAGCTATGCAGGCTAACTGTTGAGCCTGAGGTCGATTTACGACCGCGGCAGGTCGATTCCGTAATCACAAAACTTTCCTAGCTATAGCCTGCTATAATTGGAGCCAATAAAGCAAATCTTTAATGTAAGACTCCCTTCTCTGAGAATTATGGTAAGCAGAAATATATGTGAATTACTGACCTACGCTCTACTTTTGATGTGTACACTGGAAACTGGAAGTATACACACAACAGTGTTCTGGACAGGGCTAATTTCACAGCTTGAGAAAATTTATGTGTTAGAAACATGAATAAGTGGAAAAGATTAACCACTTTGGAAGATAAAGTTAGCTGCATTTCCTTTCCACAAACTGAGAGAAACAACAGCTAAGATCCATATTCCTTGTTAACAGAGAGTAGTGTACATATGGTCACAAAGTTAAAACTGTCGCCCATTTATTGTGAGTCCTCACACAAAGTATTCCTTTCGTAGTAAAAAAAATATTCACCGGTCCACCCTTGTAACTGTGACTTACACACCAGGGAGAATTTCTTCCCTTACAAACCGTAAGACTTCTAGTTAAACTACAAACAACAACTGCTAAACCTTAACACTACAAATTGGCTGGTTCTAAACACCATTCAGAAGTGGTCTTTGTATTTCTCCCTAAGTCTAACAAACTCTCAATGTGCTTAGACTGGAAATCAATAATACAAATTGATCTACAATCCTTATAATGAGAAAGGTCTTTAATCATTCATGAACAAGATGACCAGACACACTCAGCCTTAGGCCAGATTTTTGACTCAACTAGGAGGAACATGTATGCATTTTATTCCTTCCGTCATTGACAAAAAGTTCTTGCATGTTTGAGAAATTTGTCATTTACAGTTATATGTTTAAAGGCCAAGTTTCAATATTTTTTTTCTGGTCTGGACTTCCAACTTGATCAAATTATTTCTTTACGGCTGAAGAGGGTGAAGTATAGAAAGGCCTCATTGAAATTGTTAAGTCATGCTCTTCTTTGTGTGTTACTCCTGCATAGATGATAGTAGTATTTTGAAAATGAAACTGTTAGTCTATTTGTGAACAGGTGGGGCACAGTTTGTTTACCTTTTGCTTACTGATAGTTTGCTACACATCAGAACCGCATAAAGTGATTTTATATAGTCAGAAAAGGTTATCTGTTTATTCATGCTCATAATGGAATGCAAAATAAGAATGTAAATGACTCAATCAAATAAAATCTTTATCATATACCTGACAAATTTTGGCCTATCTAACATTATTTGGGGCAATATTGATAAGATGACTGTTTAATATTTTACTGAGAAAACATTAGGCCAGGCATCTGTCCAATTAAATTCTCCCTGATTAATATTATTTCAGATTAAGGGAAGAAATAAGTTACATGAGCAACAAAAATTATGTTCTAAAACAATGTGTCTGCTATAATTTTCAAGTACAAGTTGAAGACTAATTCATATGTAATATTACCAAACTTTGCTTGTTCTCATTACCATCGTGCCTAACCAAAGACAAGCAGAATATTTTAGAGAAATTTGTCACATGTGCTGCAGTTCTATCATTTTGTACCTGCTGTTGTACAGCATAGCCTATGTAGGATCTGTACTCAAATGTTAACAAGGTCAATGACACATTATAACAGCAGAAAATATCATTGTCTGTCTTTCTTCTCCCCTCCCCCCCCCCTCCCCAGTCAGGCAATGACCATCGAAATTGACATGTGATACAGTGAAACAACAATCCTTGTTTAGCAATCACAAAACATGACCTAGAATTTTCACAAAAACTACAAAATTGGCCTTTTCCAATTCATGATGACAACTTTGACTTATTTCCACAAACATTCTATTTCTGGCATAACAAACATATCTGAGGCAGGTTTAGCCAACAGCTATGTTCTGTTTTGATTATAGTGTGGCCAATTAAGATCTTTCAGAACATAAGAATGAAGGATTATTTTAGGCAAGCTTTCTTTAGATCCCCTATGTAGTATATACCAGGAAACCTAGAGGGACACCATTAGCTCATGGTATCACCAAGGCAACAACTGATTGAATAGAACTCCATTATAAGAAAGCAAACACGGACGGAATCGATACCTTTAAGGAGTGCTTTGAGCTAACTAGAAAAATGAATGAAATAGCTAAATATTGTCCTATTCTTTTCTTTATATTGACAATGGCAACTGAACTTGTGGTAAATTGCCCTGCTTTAAGGTAAACTTCCTCAACTTTATATACAACCTCACCCTGACAAACATTGGCATACAATAGCACAACACAACAAGACAAATCTCAACTCATTGTGAGGAACGGTACTTTATATTGCACTCTTCACTGGAATTATTTCGAAAACAAGTTTGACAAGGGTACGATTGTATTACCAGTTGTAATTGTGATGCATACAAGGATGTAATTTTCCCCTACCTTAGAATGTCAGGGACAAGTAAGTTGTGGGCAAATTACTAAACTAAGTTTCCCTTAAGAGGTATTCAAGCCAAGCAAGAAACATATTTGACAAGTTTAAATCTAAATCTAGAATTTCCCTCCTTCAAGACTTTGCCAATCTACATGGGCAAGTTTCTGACACCTTTAGTTTGGTTATCAATCTTCTTTTGCTCATTGTTTACTTCATTTTAAGGAGATGTTCTGCAGTTGGTTGGTTGGTTGGTTCTGCAGTTGGTTCTGCAGTTGGTTGCAGTTGGTTGAGCTTACAGTAAGTGTTTAGCCGATGTGCAGAGTGTTGATGCAAATATGATTTGCAAGTGATCAAGTTGTTGACCAAAATGGACACCTTGCAGTTTAGCATTTTCACAAGAAGATAATTGCTCATTAGAAAGAAATATCCAATGCTGTCCACTGAGTACCAGAGACAGGTTAGGTACATGGAAAAGTTCCTATGTAATACCAGATAGGTCAGAGCACACCTACACTCCCCTCCCCCATGCAGTGTACTTCGCCCCAACCTCCATCTGTGCAAGTTACAGGTCACGAGCATTGAATCTGTCAGTGTTCCTCCTTAACTTGGTGGTGCCCCCCTCCTCCCTCATGCCCAACTCAGAACTTCTGGCTATTTGGGCCTGCATAAGAGAGGAGCAAAATAAATCCATTCAAGTCTCGAACATTTGATTTGACATCTAGGAACTTGTCACATGTTGCTGTTACAGTCAATTTTAAGTCATTAGCCATTTGCTACCCTTTTAAATAAAAGCTATATCAGGTGATGAGCTGAAAGTGTAGCACAAACTAATGAATATGCCACAACCTACAGGGATGGGATGTTTATATGCGATAAGCTTACCTGTCTCTTCACAACATTACTCGCGATAGTAAATAAGTGCTGATGTGTGGAGATGGAGATAGGTATAAAGAATGGAAGCGAAATAAATCTTAATTTTCCATTTTTCCTCTGCAGAATGAAAAAATATTCCACAAATGATAAACTGCTCTAGAAGTATTGGATTTCTGTATACCTAGCTAAATATAAATATCAAAATACAACAAAACTGTTAGCAAACTGCTTATCCACTAAAAAGCCTGTGTAAGAGAATGTGTAAAGTAATAAGTGCCTGATGTTTCCATCCTAGCAGGATCTTCTACAGAGGCTGAATGACAAGTTACATAGATCCTGCTACAATCAAAAGTCAGACCCTCTTACTTTTACACATAAATAACTATATATCGACATTGCCATTTGTTTTTGTACACCTCTAATCCTCAACTTCCCAATCACACTGGTGCCAGGTGGAATTTTTCTGTGTTAAAATATTAAAAAGCATTCCTAGCTTGATTTGAAGAGAAATTCATGGATGCTCTTTAAATTTAAGCTTGAGCTGATTACTGCTGACTCTTTTTTCAAGGTTGGCTGTCACCTGCCATGTCAGCTGTTATCAAGTAATTGATGCTTTTTACCTTTGTTTAATTCCATCCCAAGGTGTGAACTTTACACCAACAGACTACATAATCAGCTTTGGCTGAAATAGTTGTCGGTCAGTCAATTGTACATAGTACTACAGATTCAACATCCTCTGGACAGAAATTTGAGCACAAATGCACATAAGGAAACGGCTAAATTTGAAATGCACAAACTCATCTACAATTAAGGAAGGGAAACAGGGACATTTGTAGGACTACTAAATTTATCAATGGTTATATATATTTGTTCACTTGTTCTTTTGTAATTTAAAATTTAAAATTTGTAAATGAATTTGCTTTCTTTGTCAAGCGCCTTGAGCAGTGATTTTTTGTTTACTGATTTGGCGCTATATAAGTCTCATTTATTATTATTATTATTATCATTATCATTATTATTATATATAAGCAAATTTACTATGACTTCTTGTAGGTAGAACCATACGTGAAATGCTATGTTGTTAAATTTGGGCCATTCTAATAAACATTTTCAATAATAGTGACAATAATATTGCAATTCATATACTTGACAAGACACTTTCACAAGTAACTATAATGACTCTATTTGATGATCCAAAAACATTTTGTCACCAAAGCTCTTCTTCTTTTTAGTATTAATCTCATGCATGCAAAGAAAAGCAAATCATATATTTGTTTGACTGTTTTCAATTTTTCTGTAGTTATGTAATACAAATAAGCACATTTGACTGGATGTTTAGCCTACTGATATTGTATGTTAGGTTTCGCAGTACAAAAAGCTGCATGAAAATACAAATCTATACAAAAAGTTATGTACAAAGTATTGTACATGCTAACACAGTTTAGGCCTTGGCTGTCTTTATCCTCTCTTATCCCAACCATTTTTTTTCAGAAAAACTATCTGTAAATTGTTGATATAAAGCCAATATCAACTATTTCATTAAATTAGAAATAAACCCCACATTATTATTAACTGTGGTATCATGGTATGAGCACATGCATGCACATTTTGCATACAGTTGGGCAGACTCTACCTCAATAAATTAACTGAAAATTTGAACAAGATATGACAATTAAAAAAATAAATTTAAAAACATTAAAATTATGTTTTCCATATTGTGACTTTGAGAATGGAAGTCATTTGAGCATTCAACTCCATATCATAATTTTTTTCAGAAGGTAATTTTCTTTTTAATAAAAACAACCAAACAAAGAAAAACAAAATGGAAATCTTTTCCCCTTTAATGGAACCTCTTCAAGTTCTGCTATTAACTGACTGACCTGCACAGAAGTTGCACATTTAATACTTTCATGTTTGCTGACATTGCTTGAACTACCACCAGCGATGCACTTATATAAGAGTAACCCTTGAATCCTCCAGGGTTCTGCTACCACCCTTCCGCGTCTGCGATTCTCTTTTCACATAGCACTTGACTTGAAAGCTTTTGAAAAGAACATAACAGGGATTTAGTTTCCATCGAGCAAACATTGCTGTTGACGCTTGAGATTGTGGGGAAGTTTGTAATCAGTGGTGTACAAACACAGACGGGAGCTAAAGCACGCTTGTTGTTTTCTCAAGTAGTGGAGAGTCTTGATATAAACCCTATCTTTCCAAGTCTAATATGCAATAAAATTAACCAAACACCATTGATGGGAAGGGAGAGAGGGGATGCAAGAGGAGTGGGGAGGAGGGGGAGGAGGGGAGGAGTGGGGAGGAGGGTAGGATGAAGTGTGTGAAAAGGATGGATTGAGGGATAAACGTATGGTTCTTTGTGACAGTTTAATATTTTGATTGAATTTAAACTTTAGGTAGCACCAAACAATTTGTAGAAGTACAGTAATATTTGATATGTTACAAAAATTATTTTTTAATTTACTTAATATTTGGGAACAAGTGCCTAGATCATGTTCCTCCCAAAACCATATTATAGAAAATAATTACTTTAAAACAGTCAGAGAAGTATATATTCTAATATCATGTTGTGAGTTCTAAAAAGCATAAAGTCAATTCTTTTTTGGTTTCACTTACAAGAGAGAGAGAGACATATAAAAAAAAAAAAGAAACAAGCAGAAGAACCATTAGTGGGTTTGGTTTCATTACAGGTGTTTTTGAGGTTCAGAAATGTTTCTCACCAAATTTAAGTAACATACATGCACATTTTTACAATGTGTGTGTTCTCTTTAGTTGAAATGGAGGTATTTAGGCCAATGGCATTACTCTAATCTCAAGTTTGTTCATTCATGTCAAAAGGACACTGTAGTGTTTCGATATGTCAGGTAATCTGGGTACATTTTTTGTTCATTGTCTGTAATCATTTTGCATTAAAATCTAGTAACTTTTCGATGCTATACAACCCATTACAACAATCAATCATTAACTAGTCAAATTTCATAAGTTTCAAATAACCACAAAACTTCTTTGATAATTGAATGAGAAATCATAACAATATTCACTAAGGATATGCAGTCCTCAGGGTTACCAGTTAACTCTGATATTCACTAAGGGTGTACAGTGCTACAAAGCTAAGTTACCACATGTTAACTCTGTAAATGGCAAAGCAAGAGGGCTAAGGTTGTGAGGAAACAGGTAAGCTAGGGAAAGGTAAAGTAAACTACATCTTCCAATAAATCACTGAAAACAACATGCCAAAATATTTACCCACTACTCTACTACCTCTTTAAAGTGAAATTTATTGCAATTGGCTATGTTAAGAGCATGAAACTGGATCAAGGTTCAAGAGCATGTCTTTGCATGTATTCCTTGGTAAGTAGCAAATATTCTGAATTGCAAATGTCTGTTATTTATCAGCATGGTAACCACAAGAAATCTACTGTACACAGCAGGATGGAATTTGAGTACTGTCTCCATGCTGCATGGTACAAAATGTCAAGTACTACTGAAAGCACAGTTCAACCATTTTCAGAACAGCAATTATCATAACTCTGGATTTGAAAACATAATAATAATAATAATAATACTTAATGCATTCACCAGGTGCTATAGTTTCAGTGTTAAAACCTAACTTGATACAAAATGAAGTCCACACACAAACTTTCAATGAAATAAAATAATATTGAACAATTTTAATGGCAGGTAACCATCAAAAAGACACTAATGGTTCAGTGAGCAAAGGCAAGCAAATAACAAACTGAGAATCAGATAATAAAATGTAAAAGTCAATTAGAAATCATTGAGTCCTACAAACAGATGAGTTTCAGATTAGATTTGAAGGACACAAGAAGAGAGAGAGCTTGATGGATTCAGGTAATTTAGGATGAGGGGCAGCAGAAGCAAAACATGCATAGCCTATATATTAATAGGAGCTCCTAAGAAAGGTAATTTTGATGCACACAACATTTAAATTGTTGAAAAACTTCATTGAAAATGCTAGGTGATTTGTGGTCCCTTGTGATCTGATCACTGGCATGCTTACATGTATGTTACTTGTGATCATAATTACATGTGTTTTCACATGGGTTTTGTACTATGATCTGATCATATCCTCATCAGCAGGTCACGGTGTGATGATGAGCACAGTACATGCTCCGATGACGAGTGTGTCATTCCATGTGAACACAGTCCTATAGATAGATCTATGCTTGTATTCCCCAAAACTTACTAAGAGAGTAGCGCAGTGAATGCACACATCTGTCCTGGAATACTGTTTTAATGGAGTACCAAACGGTTCCGCAGAAATGGAAATTCTTTAGTTATTTTCCTTTGCATGGGGAGTGGCACTACTCGTTATAAATCCTTGCAAGGTTTTCTACGCCACTTCTTTCCTCGTTGTATTTACATTTATGTTAGTAACTATTTACTGTTAAACCTGTATATTGAGGAGAAACAAATACATGAAATGAAATGGTATTTCTTTAATTTACATTTATGTTCTTAAAGATTTATGACAGGACTAGTAATAAATTTGTGGATGATGTGAACATTACACTGTACATGTATACCTAAGTTGCAGCTTTGAAATGCAATACATACATGATAGCCATAATTTGGCATTCGCCATTGAAGAAATTGGTCAACTTCAGAGAAATATATAATCCATCAAGAATGGCCTTCTTAGCGCATGAAAATGCTTAAGACCTGACCAAATATCAAGATGCTTCAAAACATACATGATGCGGGGAGTTAACAGTTAGATCTTTTAGAACTTTAAAATATTTGGCAATTCCTTTGGGGTACCCTAACACCAAACAATTGGGTTGCTACAGTAGTACTATACTTACAAACTGAAATTTCATATGAAGTTATTTCTGTCAACATTTTAACCTTCACAATAATTCCAATAATTGTTTCTTGGTCAAAATAGTTTCCAATGTTTGAAACCCTCTCTTTCTATATGGACCATTATTTTCTTGTTCTTCCATGGTAAGTAATTGGTACAGTATTACAATCAAGCTTTGCATGGTCCATTACATTGATTAAGCAAAAAGCCATGTATACTGCATAATCTCCACAATTTCTTGTTACACTTTGATCACCTACAGACATGTCAAATTAAAAATAATGCCAATTGGCTACAAACTCAAAACCCACAATCGATTCAAATTCAGTACATCCTGCTCCTTTCCGCCAAGATTTAGATTGTTGTTCTACATCTTGCAATTTTATTGATTTTGCCCTGCCTTGCGCAAATTACCAAGGGTAGTCTATCCCAGATTTTTGACACTTTTAAAGGGAAATGCTGTTTCAATATGGTGGGTTGGAATAGCAAACTGGATGCAAATGACACAACGTGAAAACTTGCCGTGTCATAAGGAACAATTCATAATCAAAAATCAAATTGAAGATTTAATTTTTCCAAGCTGTAAATATAGTGTATTGCACATCTCCAATAGCTCTTGATATATATATCCAACACCTCCTATTAAGCAAAGAAAGCTTGCACCGACGAAATGCCACGACAAAGGTTATCGGTTACGATAAATTTCGACGCTGACGCATCTTAACAATCTTGAGTGATCTTCATAATTTTCTTCCAGATCGAGAGGCTCTATACTTAGCAGTCTTACATCAATCATTAAAACATCACTGGCTCCATAGTCATAAAAGATGCAACTTTAAGCCTATGCAGGAATCTGACCCTCATGCAGTATTGAGAAGTATTCAATTAGAATTTCCGTTCTGCTTAGGCACAAGTTAAAATAGCTCCAGGGGGAAGAAATCGGGATCAAGAGGAATGGAAGAAAGCAATTCTGGTGCCTGTGAGCGGGATGAAGCTGCATCAATTTTGTCCTGTTTCAAGGGTGTTTTTTCTGAGGTTATTGTCCTTGGATAAGTAAGAAATATATGACAACGCGAAAGAGAAGAGATTGTTTTTGCAATGGTAAACGGGATTTACAGTAGATAGGGAATTAGAAGCTCACTGTCAGCGTGGTATTTGTTGGTGCCTATGGAGGTTACTTTTACGGTAGTAGTGAGTGTGGGGGTTGCGAAGGGGGTAGGTCAAGCTGACCTCCATGGTGTATAGAACAGGCACTGTTGTCCTGTCTAGCTTGCTGTACGACAGTAACAATATGAAGACCATTGAGATACGGTTGCTTGAATGCTAAGTACTTCATTGATATTTGGACTGACTCTTGATTCTTCTAGGCAACAGGTGGTCTGTGATGTCATCATGGAAAATTTTTTTCAAAAGCTTTCCTAATTTTCCTATTATAATCTTCTTGTTGATTCATCCTTGAAATGTGATACCTTTGGAATGTTCCCTTAGAAGTCAATGTTCTCCATATTAGAATTTTATCAAAAAGCAAATTTGTGTTGTAGAAATATTATTTTTCTCTGTAATATAGAGTGAATTGAATATAAGCAAGAAAATCAAAAAACATTTTCTGCTGAGTTGCCCTGATGATATCATTCACTCTGCCATTGCCAGATGCATTCACCAAATATCACCAAATTTTAAAAATTAGTATCTTTGTCGTACAGAAACACTAAGAAGATATGGTTTTGACCTAGAGGTTCAGAAAATTCCCAGCATTTTTGTAAGATAATCAAGTTCAGCCTCTAGAATCCCTATAAATGAAAATGGATTTTTGCTTTTCATCAGGGGTACAAACAATTGTCAAAACATCCCAGAAAATTAGAAAGCACACTGAAAATGAACAATCACAACGATAGTACTTTTTCTGTCTTGTCATGACCACAACATAATTTTAATAATTTAATCCTTCAAGCTAATACAGGGAGAGAGTGTGATAATTTAAGTTATACTCCCAACTAATCTTCATGCATACAGTCTGGCTGAAACAAACTGACAGATTTCTACCACAGAGCTTCACTTGCTTAGCAAAGAAAGCATAAACTCTGTAAAACCTCAAAAGCCTCCCAGCAAGATTTGGTGAGAAAATTCTTATTATGATGCCACAAGCCTATGTTGTACTGTAATATATATATAGCACTACTGTGAGATAGTCTGCAAAGTTCAAGTAACCTTATCATTCAGCAGGAGATATTATACACTCTCCATATATATATATCGAAATATTTTGATACAAATTTTATTGTGACCAACTAAAATCAATTGAGCATGATGAAAAGTAATCAATGTAAGGCCTAGATTCTGTTCCACTGTGCATGAAATGGATCTGGAGGTTACAGAGGTGATACGGAGAAGTATACACCAGCCAGTAAGGTGCATTGCCCTTAATTATGACCACGACATGTAAGATTAACAGACGTACAGCCCTAGGAAACTCCATGAACAAACTGCATTTGACATGGACTATACACAATGGTTTAGATAAGTAAAGGGAAACAAGTCTAACCTGAGATAATATTGATGGAATAGAATATTAATTGTTACCACTGGGTCAACTGCACTTTGTAGCATTCAATGGCCTAAATGATGAAAACATCAATGTTAATGTAGAACAGAGCTACAAACATACGTCCAAACATAGTAATGATAATAATAACTCACCCATTCATTTTATGCACAGATGGTTGACAATATGTGTACTTTCAACCTGCATAATACCAAACATGATTAACAAAGACAAGTTTTTGAAAACTTATGTTTTTCAAATTAGCATGAATAGGAAGTGGAAGATCAGCATTGCAAGACCAGGAAGCCACGTATCTAAAATATTCAAGCCCTCTCTTACCCCATTTTGGAACTGTAAGCATGATATATGCATGTAGTTCATGCCTTCCAGATAGAAAATAGGATAACAGACACAGAGGAGAGATCTAGTTCTGACACAAGGAGGAAAGTCTGAGACTAAGATTCTTGTCAACTCTAATTCAAGCAAAGAACAATAAATATATTGCATTTGACATGCATGCTTACTGTACATGTACAAATAGTGAAGTTAGCTTAAACCAAAGGAGACGGGTAAAAATAAATGTCATTATTTGAAAAAGGATTGCTTCAGGTTTGCCCTCCAGGAAACAACCCAGCTTCCCAGCTATTAACACATCAAGAACAACGAAACAGAAGGGGAATGCACTTTAACATTTGACTATAAGATGCACTGAACTATTGCACTAGCTCCTAGCATGGACCAGCTCCCTGCTTGAACCTGGCGAGTCTGCTTAAATCATGGAAAGTATTATCTTCTTTTAAGCTGAGAATATGGAATGCATCTGCAAGTAAGATCAAATATAGCAGGATGATTTACAACCCAGTCCACCGCGGAGAATTTTTGCCACAATATTGACAAAGAAATCACATAAAGTTGGTCCTCAAGGATCTGACGAACACATGGCAAGCAGTAGTAAAACAGCAATTACAGACCATAAAAGATAGGGCAGGAAGAGGCTAGGTGATAATACCAGCATAGCCATTGTTTATTGGATTATAAATAAAAAATTAAATTTGAAACTATAGTGGGACGATTGTGACTTCCTTTAACCTCCATAGTGAATTCACTACTTTCTTTCTCTTGCCCAATTCAGTTGCATAGTTAAAGTAGCTCATCAAATATTCTACAACATAACCAGTTTTCTTGGAAGCAAAATCTACAGTTTCATACACTGTACTGGGCACCAACAAATTGATAATTCCAAGGATCTTGTGGGATGAGACTGCCCTGGACAATCAGTGGGTACATGTATACCCAGGGGCGTATCCAGGATTTTCTGACCCGGGGGGCGCGAATCACCATTTAAGCGGAGCGCCACCATCGGTTGGCGCGCAGCGTACAAGAAAATTTCTGTTTTTGATACCCCCCAGATCACTGGAAATGGCACTTCTCGGGCTTGAAAATGACCAACCAGATGTACACTTTTTGCCTGAGAGCCAAGTATTTCCCAATGTTTTTTTTTTCCCATCCATAACCTTTTTGAAGATTGTCACCAATCACAAATCATGTTCGACCTCATCGCATGTCCTGTGGATCATTGCTTTTGTAGGTGATTCCACGTCGCGGCCCACAATACCCGTCAGCCTCACTTTTCAAGGTTTTCCCCATCTACATAAAACATTTCGTTGTTTACATTAGCATCCCGCGGTGTACTGCGCAACTTTCACGGACCGTTCGGTACACTATGGCATGCGATGTAATAACCGACGGTGGCTTATATGATATTGACATTAGCATGTTGAACGCGCGCGAAGCGCGCGAAAATCTTTGGTTATTTTTGGCGGGCAAGTCGTAACAGCCCCCAAATCAAATTGTGCTCCTACGCCCATGACTTCACACATAGACAGTTTTTAGGCTGTTCATCCTGTAACGCCATTTCCATGCTCACTGCTATGATATGATATCTGCTGTTTGCCTTACAAATTCGAACAGGCGCGTAGTGAGGAATTTGCCAAGGGAGGGGCGAAGCCTGTAGGCAAACTATCTAAGCGTAGCGCCACCATGAGTTGGCGCGAAGCGTACAAGAAATTTTTGGCCGAAAATGCCTCCCAGATCGCTGGAAATGACACTTCCCAGTCCTTGTTAGTTGCATCTAAGCATTTTTTATATTGAAAAAATATGCTCAAGGGGGGGGGGGGGGGTCGCCCCCTTCCCGAAATGCGTCATGGTCCCCGACGACACGGTCGAGTTTGAGACCAGCCACAGTTGGTATCATAGCAGGTTTCATATACACACACACGCGTTATGGTAGACCATATATAGTATATATATAGATAAATTAGTGACAGAGGAAAAAGGGAAACGTCAAAAATGGAGTTGACGGTGTAAGGGGTAGGGTGGGGCGCACACCCCTTCCGAAATCCTCGATCCGCCACTGGCTTCCCTGTGTATATATTAGGGATCAGCGTTGTAATGATGTCACTGTTCCTCTTTCTCTTCCCGGTGTCTTTGCCTTTTTCTTTTACTCCCTCCTTTTCTCCCTTTTCTCTCTTTCTTCTTTTTCTTTTCCCTTCCTTCCTCTCCTCCTCTTTTTTCTCCCTCTTTTTTCCCCTTTTCTTCTCTTTTTTTCTCTCCTCTTTTTCTTACCCGGGGGGCGCGCGCCCCCAACGCCCCCCCCCTGGATACGCACCTGATACCTATGTAGGCCTACTAAAATGGGTAGCTATTTTATAATGAATATGAAAATGTAATTAATGACAAGAAACCTGCATGCAACCACTTCAAAGA